>JBAKBP010024850.1:0-34432 GCA_037953745.1 Lithodes maja | reverse complement strand
CAGTTAGCAATTTACAGAGTTGGTACCACATAGTATGTTACACATATGACATGTACCAGCTTTGCATAATTCCAACTAAGGATAGCCCAATAAGGCCGTTAGGCGTATTTCCATTGGGGTCCTTGTGGGATTACACTTTTGACGAGCTGTCTAACCTAAATGTACATAAAAGCACAGGACCAGACAAAATTCCTGCCAAATTTCTACGAGATGGAGCCATTGGTATAGCAGGCCCCCTAACTCACATCATCAACTTGTCAATTAACACCAACACTGTACCTGCTGAACTGAAGGAAGCTATTGTAACCCCTCTATTCAAGAAAGGAAATAAACTAGAAGTTGGTAACTACAGACCAGTTAGCATATTATGTATTGTATCTAAAATCCTTGAAAGAGCGGTATACACCCAAATTGAACACTACCTCAAACAAAATGATCTATTCTATAAGTTTCAATCAGGTTTCAGATGCATGTACTCGACAGACTCCTGTCTCATCCACTTAACGGATCACATTCGTAAAGAAATGTCTAAAGGTAACTACACCGGTATGGTTCTTCTTGATCTACAAAAAGCGTTTGACACAGTAGACCATGATATCCTATGTAATAAACTACAAGCAATGGGCATAGGATCTGTGAACTGGTTTAAATCTTATCTTAGTGGTAGAACCCAAAGAGTCAAAATTGATGATAATATATCTGATCCTATGCCAATTAACTGTGGGGTCCCGCAGGGAAGCATCCTTGGTCCCTTACTCTTTCTCTGTGAATATTCTTTCCTCTCACTTAAACAGTAGGCTACCATAGTGCGGTTGGGAGTATGAACACGATTAGACTAATATCCAGTATTCGAGAATGGATAATAAGTCGTAGGCGTGTGCATAAACCTTTAACCGTCCTGGTGGTGTAATGGTTAAGGTGGCAAAAATATGTGTGTGATAACCCGGGTTCGAATCCCGGTCTATCATATATACTTTAATTAATTTCATTGGGGGTGTGGTGGTGAGATTAATAAAAATAATATTATGTGAACGACATGGAACTGAGCGTCTCATGTAAATTATTACTGTATGCAGACGACAGCGTGCTCCTGGTTTCAGGAAAAGACCCAATAAGTATTGCCGCTTCACTTTCCAAAGAACTAGAATCATGTAGTGAATGGCTAGTGGACAATAGACTATCTCTTCACCTGGGCAAGACGGAAGCCATCTTATGTGGAACAAAACGCAAACTGAAAGACATTGTGGGCTTCTCGGTCAACTGTAATGATATTCCTATAACAACAGTGTCACAAGTTAAATATCTCGGACTAAAACTGGACGCGAGTTTGTCAGGTGAAACAATTTTGGAATCTATCCTGAGTAAGTGTAGAGCACGTATAAAATACCTGTATAGACAGGTGGGATGCTTGCCCGCGGCGACCAGAAAGACCCTCTGCCAAGCGCTTGTGCAATGTCATTTTGACTATTCTGTGTCATCCTGGTACTCTGCATCATCTAAATCAGCACAGCACAAACTTCAGGTCACTCAAAATAAAATGGTTAGGTTCATGCTGAACCTAGGACCCAGATCACATGTTGGCCAGGAACAACTTCAGTCACTAGGTATGCTCAATGTCGCTGACAGGGCCAAACAAATCAGGCTCACTAATGCCTTCAAAATTTTCTATGACAGAGCTCCAGAGTACCTAAAGAATGATTTTGTTAAAGCAAATGAGAGGAGTGGACATAATACAAGAAACAGGATGTTTAATTTTAAGGTCCCGAGAATCCAAGGACAGGGTAAGCAAACATTCTTCTTCACCGCCATCAAAGACTGGAACGACCTACCCCAGTCAGTCCGTGAAAAGAGAACACTGTATTCCTTCAGACGTAGCCTGAAGGAACACCTGAACCGGACAGCTGCGAGAAGGGAGCACCAAGCTTATGTCTACTACTAAATGCGACATAAGAGATAGACAAACCAAACTGAAATGATTACTGATTACGGATTACTGATATTTACTATAGGATGTAAGGTATCTTAAAATAACCCCCTAGAAATACTTTTTCTAAAGTATCCATTTCTTTATCCTCCCCATTTTTCCCCAGCTAACCTAATCCCACAAGGACCCCAATGGAAATACGCCTAACGGCCTTATTGGGCTATCCTTAGTTGGAATTATGCAAGGCTGGTACATGTCATATTTGTAACAAACTATGTGGTACCAACTCTGTAAATTGCTAACTGAATAAATATTATTATTATTATTATTATTATTACTTACACTTAGTTACACTTAGTTGTATTCCGTCCATTAGTGACACAGTTGAGCTGGGGCTCCACTGCGACCAGGCAGCTCCCTTTCTTCCACTCTCCATTCCAGAAGTCGGTTGGAGTTGGTGCTGGGGTATCCTGGTGTTGGTGGCCGGTCCGGTATTTTGGCCAGCCACATGTCCAAGTGTTTCTTGAAGGTGTCTGGAGACACCCCGGTCATGTTCCTGAGAGGGGCTGGTATACAGTTGAACAGTCTGGTTCCATTGTATGTAAAGCTGTGATGGATCAGGGATTTGATTTTTTGTGTTGATCCCGGCGTAGTCCTCACATAGCACAGCCTCCCTCGCCTTTGGTGCAGAGTCTCTTGGATGTTTGGATTTGGTACCTTTTTTTCCAAAATCTTCCAGACGTAGATGATGATGTATCTCTCCCTACGTCTTTGAAGTGAGTACAGCTGCAGCTCCTTAAGTCTCTCCCAGTAGTTAAAGTGTTGAAACCCATGGATTTTACTGGTGAATGTCCTCTGGGTGGCTTCAATTTCTGTTATTTCTCCTACTTTTTGGGGAGACCAGAGCTGGGAGCAGTACTCCAGTCGTGGTAGGACCAGTGACTTCCACAGTGTTAGCATACACCTCTCATTTCTTGTGTGGAAGGTTCTCAGGATCCAGCCTGCTATTTGTTTTGCTGTTGTTGTGGCTTTGGTAATATGCTGGGAAAAAGTGGCGTCACTGCTCATATTTACTCCCAAGTCCTTCACTGTGTCCTTGGCGGTAATTTCTTGCTGTCCACTTTTGTAGTTGGTGTCGTTTTGTAGTGCTCTCTTGTTCCCGTACCTTAGAAGCTCGAACTTGTCTCCGTTTAGGGCCATGTTGTTTTCTTCTGCCCACTTCAGGATTTTGTCCAAGTCTTGTTGTAGTAGCTGAGCATCATGTTGTGAGGTGATTTTCTTCAGGAGTCTGGTGTCGTCTGCAAACGATGTGGCTGTTGAGTGTTCCAGGTCCCTGTCGATGTCTCCTATCATGATGAGGAATAGGAGAGGTCCCAGTACTGATCCTTGTGGTACTCCGCTGATGACCCCACCTGCTTCTGATAGGCTTCCTTGAACCGTGACTCTTTGTTTTCTGTTGGTGATGAAGCTGTGGAGCCATCTTCCAAGGTCTCCCCCTATTCCCAGTGATTTGAGTTTATGTAGAAGGATCCCATGGTCCACCTTGTCAAAAGCTTTGGCGAAATCTAGATATATGACGTCTACATTTTCTCCGTCTTGAATATCCTGTAGGATTTTGTCGTAGTGTGATAGTAGTTGTGAGAGGCAGGAGCGGCCTTTTCTAAAGCCATGTTGCCCCTCGTTGAATGCCTCGTTATCTTCCAGGAAGCTGACCATCTTAGCTCGTATTGTTCTTTCTATGATTTTAATAAGATGTGACGTCAGCACCACTGGTCTGTAATTTTTGGCTATGCCTTTACTACCCCCTTTGTGTATTGGTGTGACATTACCTTCTTTTAGGGATTGTGGTACATATCCAGTTTGGAGGGACTTGCTCCACAGCAGTTTTAGAGGCAGGGCTAGCTGATGTTTGCAGTTTTTTAGCAGTTGGGCATGAAAGCCGTCTGGTCCTGCCGCAGAGTTTGGTCCAATCTTGTCGATGGCTGCTATTATGTCCTCTGTTGATACTGTTACCGAGGAGAGTTGATGTGGTGTCCCTGGAGCGTTGCCAAAGAAAGTCGTTGCATTCTCGATTTTCTTGTCTTCATTTGGCGGGCTGAAGACACTTTCGTACTGCTGTTTGAGTATCTTGGCCATTTCGGTTGGGTCACTCTCAAGTTCGCCCGTAGGTTTTGCAAGTGGTCCTATTGTTGAGGTGTTCTTGAGTCTCCTTTTTGCATATGCATAGAAGAATTTGCTATTTACTCGTATGTTTGCAACTGCTTGGAGTTCTTCGCGTGTTCTTTGCTCTTGGTGTGACTGGATGAGTTTACGTTCAACTTCATCGAGCTCTTCTTGTAGTTTGGTGATATTGTGCGCATAGCTGGTCTTCCTTTGCTTGGCTCTCAAGTACGTCCTTTTCTTCATTAGTATTTTTCTATCTCTGGGAATCTGCTTGATCTGCTTCCTGCTTGATTTGGGTGGTATGGTGTTTTTACAGGTTTCCAGGCATTGTTTATGGAGGATACTGAGAGTTTCGTCGACGTTTTTATCTTCGAATAGTGCCCTCCAATCAGTTCCTGCCAGTTCTGCTCTCAGTCTGTCCCAGTCTATATCTTTGCTGTAGAAGTTGAGATCTTTCAGAGAGGTGCAGGGTATTTGGCTTGATTCCTGTTGACATCTTCTTGGTGGTGTGGCGGCTGGTGTGGGGGTTCTAACTTTGATGAGGCTGTGGTCGGACATTATAGTTTTTACAGTTTCGTACGAGTGTACCAGGTCGAAGTTGTTGCCAAATAGTAAGTCCAGTGTGTTGTTGCCTCTTGTAGGTTCCTCGATGTATTGCTTCATGTATGCAGTGTCCATGATAGTCATTAGCTCCTTGGCTTGCTGTTTTTCATCCCTGGTTCCTCCATCGATTTTCATGGTTGCCCAATTGATGATGGGCAGGTTGAAATCTCCTGTGATGATGACATCTGTAGCGGGAGTTGGAAGATTTTGTAGGAGTGATTGTATCTTCTCTGTGACCTCCTTGAAAATTTCCCCTGTGGTGTTTGGAGGTCGGTACAAAATTATGATGAGCATGTCGGTTTGTCTTATGTGTACTGCTAGTAGCTCTGTTGTGCCGTTTGAGAATGCAACTAAAGTTTCGGTATTTGCAGCCATATCCTCCCTTAGGTAGAGTGCTACTCCTCCGTGGCTTCTGTCCTCTCTGTCGGCTCTGAATAGAGTGAAATTATGGATATTGATCTCTGCATCCAAAATGTTTTCGTTCAGGTGTGTTTCTGTGAGGGCTAGAAAAATTGATTAGGTTAGCTGGGGAAAAGGGGAGGATAAAAGAAATAGATAATTTAGAGAAAGTATTTCTAGGGGGTTATTATAAAATACCTTACATCCTATGGTAAATATCAGTAATCCGTAAACAGTAATAATTTCAGTTTGGTTTGCCTATCTCTTGTGTCGTATTTAGTAGTAGACATAAGCTTGGTGGTCCCTTCTCGCAGCTGTCCGGTTCAGGTGTTCCTTCAGGCTACGTCTGAAGGAATACAGTGTTCTCTTTTCACGGACTGACTGGGGTAGGTCGTTCCAGTCTTTGATGGCAGTGAAGAAGAATGTTTGCTTACCCTGTCCTTGGATTCTCGAGACCTTAAAATTAAACATCCTGTTTCTTGTATTATGTCCACTCCTCTCATTTGCTTTAACAAAATCACTCTTAAGATACTCTGGAGCTCTGTCATAGAACATTTTGAAGGCATTAGTGAGCCTGGTTTGTTTGGCCCTGTCAGAGACATTGAGCATACCTAGTGACTGAAGTTGTTCCTGGCCAACATGTGATCTGGGTCCTAGGTTCAGCATGAACCTAACCATTTTATTTTGAGTGACCTGAAGTTTGTGCTGTGCTGATTTAGATGATGCAGAGTACCAGGATGACACAGAATAGTCAAAATGACATTGAACAAGCGCTTGGTAAAGGGTCTTTTTGGTCGCCGCTGGCAAGCATCCCACCTGTCTATACAGGTATTTTATACGTGCTCTACACTTACACAGGATAGATTCCAAAATTGTTTCACCTGACAAACTCGAGTCCAGTTTTAGTCCGAGATATTTAACTTGTGACACTGTTGTTATAGGAATATCATTACATTTGACCGAGAAGCCCACAATGTCTTTCAGTTTGCGTTTTGTCCCACATAAGATGGCTTCCGTCTTGCCCAGGTGAAGAGATAGTCTATGGTCCACTAGCCATTCACTACATGATTCTAGTTCTTTGGAAAGTGAAGCGGCAATACTTATTGGGTCTTTACCTGAAACCAGAAGCACGCTGTCGTCAGCATACAGTAATAATTTACACGAGACGCTCAGTTCCATGTCGTTCACATAACAGAGAAAGAGTAAGGGACCAAGGATGCTTCCCTGTGGGACCCCACAGTTAATTGGCATAGGATCAGATATATTATCATCAATTTTGACTCTTTGTGTTCTACCACTAAGATAAGATTTAAACCAGTTCACAGACCCGATGCCCATTGCTTGTAGTTTATTACATAGGATATCATGGTCTACTGTGTCAAACGCTTTTTGTAGATCAAGAAGAACCATACCGGTGTAGTTACCTTTAGACATTTCTTTACGGATGTGATCTGTTAAGGGGATGAGACAGGAGTCAGTCGAGTACATGCATCTGAAACCTGATTGAAACATAAAATAGATCATATTCTTTGAGGTAGTGTTCAATTTGGGTGTATACCGCTCTTTCAAGGATTTTAGATACAATACATAATATGCTAACTGGTCTGTAGTTGCCAACTTCTAGTTTATTTCCTTTCTTGAATAGAGGGGTTACAATAGTTTCCTTCAGTTCAGCAGGTACAGTGTTGGTGTTAATTGACAGGTTGATGATGTGGGTTAGGGGACCTGCTATACCAATGGCTCCATCTCGTAGAAATTTGGCAGGAATTTTGTCTGGTCCTGTGCTTTTATGTACATTTAGGATAGAGAGCTCGTCAAAAGTGTATTTTGGTGTAACATTTTTATAATCCAAATGTGTTCGGGTGTATGCCTTTATCTCTGTAGAAATTTCGAAAGGTGGCCGTTGTTGTTGTGTATTTATTGAGAGGTAGCGGTAGGTTCTGTGCAAATGTGTTTGCTATGGAGGTGAAGGTGTTGAAGTAGGTTGAAATTTGTCGTTTATTGTGGCAAACCTGATCATTAATGTTGAGAGCAATATTAGTGTTAGACGAATCCCTTGCCTTGTTGCTGTAGCCTGTTGTTTTTAGGTGCCTCCATAGTTTCTTTGGGTTATTCTGATATTCCTCTGCCTTATTGTGGAAATAATTAGTTTTCGCTGATTTTATTTTTAAAATTGTTATTACTCCTGATTGAATTGCTGTATAAATATATATCTCAGAAACCATTAATATGTAGTCTGTTTTATAAAATCACATAATATTGCGCATATTTTTAAATATCAACACCAACCACTATAAAAAATAAAACAATAGCCTATAGCCTAACAGGATGTATTAGGCTGCACGTCAAACAAACTGATGGTGTAATGGTTAGAGCGTGTAAGGTCTGGATGAGATATCCTGAGTTCGAAATAATTATTTTCATTTAGGTGGATAGTGGTGTTTTGGCCGTAGACTAATGTTACGACCGGGGTTCAAATATATCAGGGCTCTTATTCATTGGACTAGTAATGGCATAAATGTTACAACGGAAAGCGCTAGCTCCAACCTCTGAAGTATATTCCCAGTGAACAAAGAACACAAATACTCTACAGAGTTCTATATGCAATAATAGGCTATCAAACTCTCAATAAATGTGCGTCTACTCTAGGCTTAATGTTATGTGACAACAGCCTATTACTACCTATAACCGAAGGTGCTTGGTTATGGTATACAAAGTAAGGTGGTAAGAGAAGTTACAGCTTACGTTACTTCAATCAATAAATGTCAGGCACTCCTGCATGAAAGAAAGTGCACTAAAGTCCTTCAACACTAACAAGGAATCTTCTGTAAATGTTAGATGTTATAAAGATGCTCGTATCGGAAATGGAACCCAAAAAGGCAGGCAGCGGAACAATGCTCGTGCAGGCTATGCACACAAAAAGGCAGAATATATAATGCCGTCGGAGCCAAGAATATCCTAAACACTACAACACTAATAATAATCGCCACAATGCAGTATTCCTATCAACAAAAAGAGCCTAAGTCGTTTGTGTCTCAATACATCAAACTAGGCTGCGAAATGCTTGTGTAATCATAAATGGGTATGCATAAAAAGAGTAATTAGGTTAATATACTTAATGTCTACTATGATTGATAAAGTCTAGCTAGAGTCAATGATACGAGATACTGGTGCGCATGGCATGCTGCATAGCCTAGTGCAAATCTCAAGTCTGTGCGTCAAATATTACGTTATAATGAAGGGTAGCTCTCTTGAGAAACCTTAATACCGAAGTATTAAGTGTTCTCCTGGCGTACCTCAAAGACAAACAATCGAGACTAGAACAGTGCAGAATGGTATAGGCAAAAAGCCCTCATTCGTGCATGCTCTACTCTCAATGGCACACAGACTAGAATTTACTCAATCAACTCCAGTTCTCAGGTATGTCGTGCCGCTTTTAACTAAAGCCAGCACTCATAGGAAACAATACCTATTATATCAGACTCCCAGTCTAGCATTATCTAATCCAGCAGAACACTAATAATTATAGGAGCAGCAATATGAAAGCCAACCAATGCTTCGTGATCCACTTATCTTAACAACTAACATACACAGATTATATCAGACCTTAACACACAATACAACTGGCCAGCATGAAGCTGATTTTGCAGAGTTAACCAGAGAGGATATAATGTTAATAAAGGTGGTGAAAGATATGGAAAATGAGAGATAGGCAGAGGAAAAGATTCTCAGGGGCGGATCGGGAATAGATAGCAAGGGAAAAAAGATGAGTGTGTTCTAGAAACCAGATCTGAGGGAGAGAGTGGCGAGGAACCAATTATACTCGCACTAGCTCTAGCCGCGTGGGAAAAAGGCGGTTACAAGTCGACTAACCACTAACAAGGCTTGCAGCATGGTAAGGACCTCCCTCCACCAACCCCCGCGAGGCAGCCAGCCGTGACGTCATCGAGCGGGACAAAAAACACTGGGCGCCACCTCTCACTCCGTTCTACTCTCTCTCTCTCTCTCCCAGATCCTATCATTACTAGTTAATGACAAAACATATACTTTACAATTAAATATATAAAGCCTTGACATGGGCGAAAACAAAGAGCCTTTCTGGACTGCCCATGACACGAGCTTTCATATGAAATAAAGTACACTCTAATACATAAACTGTAGCCCCATCCACTGCCCTGGCGATCCTAGCGAGTCACTGTAGGACAAGCCATGCGGTTCTAACGGAGTGGTCAACGTCACACTAACCACAAACCCTAACCTAAACTATATCGTAAAGACTCCTTTGTAGGCTACTACTACTACTACTACTTTTTGTTTTTTTTATTTAATATTGTTCATACATTTCATGTTACTACTACTACCATCCCCACCTCCATCATCACTACTACTACTACTACTAATAATAATAATAATAAAAATAATAATAATAATAATGCTTTATTCCAGACTCACACAGTAGCCTACAGAGGGGGCCATACTGGGGTCCATATACAGTATATCTTACAGTAACATATATACATAGCCTATTGTATGTAGGCTACATACAGAAAATAAAATAAAATAAAATATAATAATACCCAGCACTGTGTACAGTACCATGCCTACTATAATCTGATCACGATTAGTAAAGCATAGGTTAGGTTCCTGGATAACCTAAGACTAATGACAATTTAAATAGTGACACAATGTTTTCAGATATTTATATGCGTGCTACTATACATAAGTGTATTAGGGAAGATCGAGTCGAAAGTTATAATGAATAATGCAGTGTCCAAGGATGAACCAGACGCCCATTTTGTGATCTCCCCCCCCCCCCCCCCTCTCTCTCTCTCTCTCTCTCTCTCTCTCTCTACCCGCTACTGACTGCGTTTGTAAATGAATAACTTTATTATATTCCTCCCACAAATTCATGAAGGATTATTGATTATATATATTACTAAGACATTACTCTCTTTTCCTCAGATATACGAAAGATCACTTATAACTGTGTTATGTTACTAACCCATCTATCCCCTACTAACTTCCTAATCCTGCCACGGACATTGGTTCCAGGGCAGTAGTTCCCTTTCCAATTTTCCCTTACCCACTCTAAACCACTGTTTGGACACTTGATCCTCAGTGTTTTGGAGGACAAGCAGCCTAGAGGGGGTCACTAGATCTGTTGTTGCTTGATTTCCTTTGTATATCTAATAATCGTTCTCTCTCTCGCTCCAGTGTCTAAGAGGGTGGACACGAATGAATCTCCTATAATATCCCGAGGTAATTTGTTTACGGGGAGGATCACTAATACAGAAATAATTTATTTTTTTTAACTCCTGTTTATCTTCCAAGCATACATAGTAGGTTTTTGGTCCTCACCTGTTTCGCTCCATTAATTTGGAGATTTTAAGACGTTTCACCCCATTAGTTTGGCAACAACAAGATGCTTCACTCCATTCAGGTGTTGATTTTTTTTTTTTGAACGAGCGATAGATAGCCTATAACTTAAAAAGAAATCGGCCTTCAGCCTGGACATTATTAAAGTTTTATTAGCCTAGGTGACAAACTAAAATGCATTGCTCGAAGATAGTAAAAACAAATAATATCCTCCATAATATTTAAGCAAAATATCATAGTAACCCCAAGACCAGTTAATGTTAAACGCCCTCCCAAGCCCGACGAAGTTATAGGATTAACTACTACTACTACTACTACTACTACTACTAGGCTTCTACTACTCTACTACTACTACTACTAATAATAATAATAATAATTATAATAATAATAATCATCATCATCATCATAATAATAAAATATAATTAACATTACTACTACTAATAATAATAATACTGGTAATATAATAAATCCACCATTACGCCACATTAACCAGCTCCCACACCCATCACACAGAATCAGTAATGTGGTCTAATGGTCGATAATTTAATCGGAGTATACCCTTAGACCTTCCCATCACTGGTGGTGGTCTGCAGTTGCTGATTACTAGCCCTGGAGGTAGGTGGTAAGGGGAGAGAGGTAGGTTTGATTCCGTATGTTTATTATGCACCTAAGGAGAGAGAGAGGGGTGAGGTTTGTTTTTGTATGTTTATTTTGCACCTAAGGAGAGAGAGAGAGAGAGAGGTGAGGTTTGATTTCGTATGTTTATTATGCACCTAAGGAAACATTAGGAGAGATAGAGAGATAGTGTGTGTGTGTGTGTGGATAGAGTGAGTGTGTGGATAGAGTGAGGATGAGGTTTGATTTCGTATGTACTGTATATAATGCACCAAAGGAAACATTAGGAGAGATAGAGAGAGAGAGAGAGAAAGAGAGAACAAAATTGTTTCTGTTCGGGCTCTGTCTTGAGTCGGCCACCCCGACCTATGGGGTATGCGCCTGAGTATATACATACATACAAATTGTTATTATAATAATAATCATTATTATTATTTGTATCATTATTATTATTATTATTAGTATTATTATTATTATACTATTATTGTTATTATTATTGTATTAATATTATACTATTATAATTACTATTATTATTAATCTGTTATTCTCAGGTACTGTACCTCTCGCCGCCAGTAGAGAATATGAAGCTAGCTACTAAGATGTGTTGGATACTGCTTCTGATGCTCGTCTTCGCTTCAGGTACTTATATTTTATGTCACTTATATTAACCTCTTTCTATGAGGGGGGGGGGGGGGAATTCTAGATCCCCTTCTCCCTTATGTTTAGCCCCATTAGTTTTCAGATTTTAAGATGTTTGCCCCCATTAGTTTTCAGATTTTAAGACCTTCCGACTTATTTCCCTGTCAATATTATGACCTTTCGTGCTATTTAGGTGTCGATTTTTTTCCTGGCGAACGATAGTGAGCCTGTAATTTTGGAAGAATCGTCTTTCGGCCGGGAAATTTTTCTACCGAAAAATGTACAAATTAATCTAGAAGGGGGATCTAATGGATGTTTTTTAAAGTTTGATGGAGGTCTAGGGAGGAAACTAGAAACATAATAAATACATGAAAAAATCGACCAAAAAGTGAACCATCCCCCCTTAACCCACCGGCGACGTTTTTATCTCATTTTTCTGGCAACTATTAAAATCTCGAAACCAAGGGGGCTAAACATGAGGGAGAAGGGGGGTCCAGAAAAAGCAACCCCCCCCCCCCCTTAATTTTGGTAGCATATCTCTGGAAACGATTTCATGAATATAATCCTCTATACATCAACTGCAAATCTATATTGACCCCTTCTGTACCGGCGACGCCTTTTTAGTTTTATTCTAGCTATATTTAGACGATTTTGTGGTAGTAAAAAGGGTTAAGTGAGATAGTTGGAAGGCTGTTAATTGCTGGAGGACCGTTTTAATTGAATGAAATCGCCTAATAGTAGTCAGAGTAAAGATAAAAAGACGTCACCGGTACAGAACGGGTTAACATTTATTGAAACAGCAAGTTCCATCCAAAAATATAACCAGAACATTATAATTGCAAAAAGGAAACTATAAGTGGTCCACGATTTTTTTTAACTGGCTGTACACAATGCCACTATTATATGTGTATCCAGTATTCGATAAATGGGTATAAAATCGTAGTCATGTACTTAACCTTTAACTGTCTAGCCGTTTTTCCTACCGTTTTACTGTACGTATACAAAATCGTGACGTCATAGTGACGTCACTTACAGACATGCGGCGTGTACGTATTGTGAACCGGGGAGCCGTTTACCAAAATACGTACCCCTCAAAAAGATGGTTTTGATTTATCTTTTTGGTGTACGTATATACGTATATTGAACATTGAAGTGAAATGTGTGTAATATTTTTCTGCCAATTTCCATTACATTATAGTTAATATCGCATCACAATATATGCTATATGTATAATTTTAATGGCAAGGTAAATATTCTATCTATCTATCTATTGCCTGACGCCGTGATCCCCGAAGGGGTGGCCACGAACGAACCGCCCCCATGCACCTCTGTCCCCAGTCAGTCGACGCCCCTCCCCCCAACCAGCACCGCCTTCGTTCATGTACTTCCTCACTCCATCCTTCCACCTCTCATTCGGTCTACCTCTCCCTCTCTGTCCCTCCACCTCGCTCTCGTACACCCTCTTAGTCATTCTCTCGCTTTCCATACGTTCCATAATTATGGCCGAACCATCTCAAGTTGTTCCTTTTCACACTTTCCAGCACATCTACCTCCACACCACACCTCCTTCTTACTTCCTCATTAGTCTGTCTATCCCTCCATGTAACTCCGCACGCACTCCTTAACCCGGCAAGCGCGATAGGCCTCACGGAAGGCTTCCTATAGGGAACGCGATAGGCCTCACGGAAGCAAGACCATAAAAAAAGCTTTCCAAAAAAAAAAAGGGCCTATCAAAAAAAAAAAATTTGTCTCTAGGTGAGATAATTCCCCTCCAGTACTCATCCATGTAAATCTCACCCACCCCCCTCCCCTCCTTCCCCACCTTATTCCCCCCTCCCTCCCCTCCTCAATTATCACCTATTTTCCCTCTTATTATCATCATTTATCGGTTATTTTTCTCTCCCGCGATAATGTAGCACAAGTGGGTTGCAGAAAAGATCGATATGTAACACCCAGACACCAGCCCACACCGCCCCGCTTGTCTCAGTTACCTCACAGACAGCGAGAGAGGAGGGTTGACTGTAGCTCTCTCTCGCCTGACATTACGACCGGGTGGCCAATATCTTCGTTTTTCACCACCCAAATGCTTTTCCCACTTATTTTAGCACTCTTGAAGGTTCATATATACATCATATATGTAAAATAAAAGCATACCGAAAACAAATAATGGTCTATATTGTAAATATAACGAATTCTGTCAGAATCCAAGGCTAGAAATACACAAATAACTACCCTAGCCCCTAGGTCTATTTAGCGCTTACCGGGTTAAGTAATTCATTTCCACTGCTCTCACTCTTGGTCTGAGTCTCTCAACCAACGTCCATGCTTCGCTTCCGTAAGTCAGTGTCGGGATTACCACACTGTCATGCAAGGACTTCTTCACTTCCATACTGACCACCCTATTTCTTGTTACTGCTTTTAGCGTTCCTACAACCCTCTTCCCCTGTTGTACCCTCTCCCGCACTTCTTCATCCATAGTCCCATCTTTACTCAACACACTGCCCAGATACTTATAAGAGTTGACGATCTCCATAGCCTGACCGTTCAGCTTCACCTCACACTCTGTGACTTCACCCCTTTCGAAGACCATAACCTTGCTCTTCCCCGCATTTACCTTCAAATTCCATTTTTTGCACACTGTTCCAAACTCATTTACCAGACCCTGCAACTCCCATTCATTATCACTCATCAGAACTGTATCATCCGCAAACAGCAGTATAGGTAGCTTCCACTCAATTCCCTCCCTTTTCAGCGATACACCAACATCCACTGCTCTTGATAGTATTTCTTTCATGACTCCATCCATATATACAGTAAACAACCACGGGGACATCACACACCCCTGTTTCAAACCAACATTCAGGTCAAAGAACTCACTCTGCTCACTCTCCACACGTACTGCCGCCTTTGCACCCTCATACATGCTCTTCACTGCTTTCAGCAACTTGCCCTCTACTCCATAATTATATTCTAAGTACTTTCCACAAACCTTCTCTATCCACTCTGTCATAGGCCTTCTCCAAGTCCATAAAGGCAACATACACCTTTTGTTTCTTCTCCAGATACTTCTCCACAACACAATTCAGGGTAAAAATCTGATCTACACATCCTCTTCCCTTCCTAAAACCTCCCTGCTCGTCGCCTATCCATTTCTCCGTTCTCACTCTCACTCTCTCAATCACTACCCTACTGTATACCTTCCCTACTACGCTTAGAAGACATATTCCTCGGTGGTTACCACACACTCCTCTTTCCCCTTTGCCCTTATATAGGGGGACTATTATGCCAGTCTTCCAATCATCGGGTGCACTCCCCTTCTCCCATGCGAGTTTGCACATTTTCCATACCCATTCTATCACTATCTCACCACCATACCTTAACATTTCCCCACACACTCCATCTGCTCCTGGTGCTTTCCCCAACTTCACTCTTTTCATGGCATCCCACACTTCTGACCTCCTGATCCCCACCTCCTCCTCCACTACTTCTCTTCTTCTCCCTCCCATACCATATCCAGCTATGTTTGCTGGCTCTTCATTCCTTACATTTAGCAACTCACTGAAGTACTCCCTCCATCTTTCGACTCTCTCTTGCTTCTCGGCTAGCATTCTCCCATTCTTATCTTTCACACCCTTACTGTTTCCCTTGCTACCTTCCCTAACTTTCTTGACTTCTTTCCAGAACAGTTTCTTACTCTCCCTCCATTTTACACTCCGATTCCTTCCAAATTCCTCATCTGCTCTTCTCTTACTTTCCTTCACCACCCTCTTACTCTCCACGTACCTCGCTCGTTTCTGTCTCTCGGAATTTTCATTCCCTCTACTACCCAACCACTCTCTATATGCTTTCTTCTTTTCTTCCACAGCTATTCTTACCTCTTCTGTCCACCATGCTGTACTTTTCACTCCCCTCCCTCTTCTCCTCACTCCACACACCTCCTCACATGCTGCACAGATCTCATCCTTAAACACCTTGCTCATCTCCTCCACTTCCTCCATAACTTCCAGGTCGAACCCACCTAGTCGTCTTTCCACTGCTCTCCTGTACTCCTCTATGTCTTTCTATGCAAACGCTCGTAGCATACGCAATAAATTTTCAGATTTAGAGGAGCTAGTGTTTACAGAATATTATGATGTGATTGGCATAACAGAATCTTGGTTCAATACAGAAGATAGAGACTTTTTAGCAGAGTATTCACTTCCCGGTTATGTAATGTTTGAGAAAAGCCGAATAAATCGAAATGGAGGTGGCGTTTTACTTTATATCAAAGAAAGTCTTAACCCTACCCTCTTGTCAAAACCTCAAATTGTGAACGTCGACGCATCTTTTGTGCTAATAAAGAATAATAAAGGTACCAAAATAATACTTGCATTAATATACAGACCTCCAGCTCAATCAGTGCAAACTGACCGAGAAATTTACGAACAAATTGCAGATGTAAGTAACTCACAAGATGCCGTAATTTTTGGTGACTTTAATTTACCTGTGACCAAGTGGGGCGATACTCTTACTTCACACTCCGGACATGACTTGTATACGAACTTGCAAGAGAGTTCGCTTTATCAATTTGTTGGAACGCCGACCCGTGGTAATAACGTTCTTGACATTGTACTTGCAACAAAAGAAGAATTAATAGAGAATTTGAATGTTGGTGATGAATTCAGTAACAGCGACCATCATACGATAACTTTCACTTTAAAGTTTACTAGTAACGAACCAAATAGTAGCATCGAAAAAGTCCCTAATTTCAAGAAAGCAAACTTCCATAAACTTAGAGCTATGTTTAAAGAAACTGACTGGAGCTTTTTAATTCACAATAACGACATAAATACATCTTGGAAGTTATTCGAAGCCACTTACCTAAAAGCAGTGCAAGACTGCATACCATCGAAAACTCGGCGTCCAGGCCATAATAATAAGCCCAAATGGTGGAATAAAGATATTTCAAACTGCCTGCTTGCTAAAAAATTTGCTAATGATAGATTAAAATCCTCACAAAATGGCGAAGAACGGCTGAAATTTGTAGAGCTACGACGCAAAGCCAAAAAGTTAATTAAGCAAAGTAAAAAGACCTTGGAGTTACATATTGCGAATCAAAGTAAAACAAACCCGAAAGAATTCTATAGTTATATCAGAAAGAAAAAAGTAGTTACTTCAACTGTTGGACCGTTAGTCGATGAAAATGGAGAATACACCAAAGACGAAGAACAAATGAGTAATGCCCTCAATACCTTCTTTGCATCAGTTTTTACAACAGAAGACCTCAGTGATATCCCTACACCATCGCCGATTCAGATTGATAATTCAGATGTTTTAAGCAATATCACCGTTACAGAGAGAGAAGTATTGAATTGTTTAGATAAACTCAAGGTAAATAAAACGCCTGGACCTGATACAATCTCGCCTAGAGTTCTAAAGGAAGCTAAGGATGAGCTCTCTAAACCACTGACATTACTATTCAATAAATCCTTGCAGTCTGGAACTATGCCCGATCAGTGGAAGCTAGCCAACGTAACACCGATATTCAAAAAAGGCAGCAAATCCCTATCCAGTAACTATCGTCCAATTAGCTTAACCTCAGTTGTATGTAAAATGCTAGAAACGGTCATACGAGACAGACTCGTAAATCACTTAGAGGAAAATAACATACTTAAAGATACTCAACACGGCTTTCGTAAAAAACGTTCGTTTAACAAACCTCTTAGACTTCTTCCACGATATCCTCAACCTCTATGATGAGAGTAAAGCTGTAGATATTATATACCTTGATTTTCAAAAGGCCTTTGACAAAGTTCCCCACAAACGTTTACTGCTAAAACTAAAAGCGCATGGAATACAAGACGGTGTGTTGAAATGGATAGAAAATTGGCTCAGCGACAGAAAGCAAAGAGTAGTCATAAACGGTAAGGCATCAAAATGGACCAATGTAAGTAGCGGGGTACCCCAGGGATCGGTACTAGGACCAATTCTCTTTCTAATTTACATCAACGACATAGATGAGGGTCTCACCTGTACAATCTCAAAACTTGCTGACGATACAAAAATTGCAAATAGCGTACTCTCAAAAGAACAAGTTGACGATATGCAACACAATCTAGATAAATTGTCATGTTGGGCCCAAATTTGGCAAATGAGTTTCAATGCGGATAAATGTAAAGTACTACATATCGGATACCTAAATGAGAAAGCAAACTATTCGATGA
The DNA here is from genome assembly GCA_037953745.1 of Lithodes maja. NCBI lineage: Eukaryota > Metazoa > Arthropoda > Malacostraca > Decapoda > Lithodidae > Lithodes > Lithodes maja. The sequence goes on along the minus strand of JBAKBP010024850.1, from coordinate 16,510 downwards.
ATGGCACTCAGCTTAAGAATGTAAACAGAGAAACCGATCTGGGAGTAACAATATCGAGTAACCTAAAACCGAGTCAACAATGTTCAGAAGTTGTTAAGAAGGCAAACAAAATAATTGGCTTTATAGGCAGGTCATTTGAGCATAAATCCAAAGAAGTTATCCTAACCCTTTACAATTCCTTAGTCCGCCCTCTTCTGGAATACTGCGTTCAATCCTGGTGCCTTTATTACCAAAAAGATATAAACAAGCTAGAACGAGTTCAACGTAGAGTTACCAAAATGATACCTAGCCTAAAGAACAAACCATACGAAGAGCGAGCGTCTTAGAGAATTAAATCTATTTCCTTTAACCCAGCGCAGATTAAGAGGCGACTTAATTCAAGTGTTCAACATCATCAAAGGCATCGACAATATGAACTGTAGTAAGTACTTCACTATCGACCAATCTAATTACACGCGGGGAAACGGTTGCAAAATTATTGGTAAATCTTTTAACTCGCACGAATCTAAGAATTTCTTCTTCAATCGAGTTGTCAACTTGTGGAATGGGCTTCCCCGAAACGTTATAGACTGCATCACCGTTGATTCATTTAAACTCCGCCTAGACAAATATCTCGCATCAAACCCGCGACTGACTGCGTTTGTAAATGAATAACTTTATTTTATCCCCCCCTCAGTTACTAACCCATCTGTCCCCTACTAACTTCCTAATCCTGCCACGGACATTAGTTCCAGGGCAGTAATTCCCTTTCCAATGTTCCCTTACCCACTCTAAACCACTGTTTGGACACTTGATCCTCAGTGTTTTGGAGGACAAGCAACCTAGAAGGGTCACTGGATCTGTTGTTGCTTGATTTCCTTTGTACTCCTTTGTACTCCTTTGTACTCCCTGACTTCCTCCTCCTGCAACCTCTCCACCCTCCTCACCATTCCACCCTCCTCTCGCCTCCCTCCAGCTCTCCTCACCCACTTCTTTTGTATCCTAACCTTAGCTACCAAATATTAAGGCAGTTTAATATGTTAACCTATTGATCGTGTACCTGGCAGCCGACGTGGCACCACCAAAGTTAACACGTTGTACTGATTAGCGCGCCTCCAGATAGAAACAATGTATATTCCTAGTTAATATGCATTGAATTACGGTGTTGGTTCATCTTCGTTCCAAATAAAGAAAAAAAAAACACCAAGAAAGATCGTTTCTCAGTCCATATTGACGATCGTCTAGTAGGTATTTACCGTACGCCAGAGAAGTACGTGCCCCACCCCAGAGTCTGGGTCACGCTCTGGAATGTGGTACGCATTTCATTTCAACCTCCCTACTCCAAGTCCGTTTTTTGTATGTTACGTCACAGGCCCAAAAACGGATCCCCAACAGACGGCTAGTGTGAACCAGGCTTAAGACATGTATGGGGTACCCCAGGTTCGAATCCCGGGAGGATCACATGCTTTCATTAATTTCATTGGGAGGTGTTTGGTGTTGGGAGTGAAATTAATAAATTAGATTATTTGTGTGTGTCTGTCTGTCATTTGATATATTGGGGGAGGTGGTGGTGGTGGTGGGGGTGCTACCAGGAACAGGAAGAAGGGTATCATTCGTAATTGTCTGTTGTCATTAGTAATTGCCTTAGTCATTATTAAAGCCATCGATACTGCAGGGTCATCTTCTCTTGTTGACAGTAGCTCCTATGTCCGGTGTGGTGGAATTTGGGTTGTTGTTATATGTTATTATTATTGTTATTGTTATTATTATTATTATTATTATTATTGTTATTATTAGTAGTAGTAGTAGTAGTAGTAGTAGTAGTAGTAATAGTAGTATTTCCGCCATTATCGTAATTATCATGTTCATAATTATTACAATTGTCACATCTCTCGCCACTGTGAGGCTTCGAGAGTTTCTGCTGTGCTCGACCCCCTTTCGACTCGGCACTCAGTTGTTTTGTTGTGCCAGCCAGGGTCGACTATGACGTCTCAGTTGAGGGCGTCAATTGATTCATTTTGTATTTTATTTAATGTTCTTAATAATAGATGGCGCTGTACTTGCCAATCCTTTGTTTTCTAGTTACCTTTCTGTACGTGTATATGGGATTCAGGCTGTGACGGAGGGTGTTGTAATTCATCTTTAATTCATATGAAATCAGTATATACTCAACCAGCGTCTTGGATATATCGGCTCCTGGAGATTTGTGTGGAGGTGTTATCCTGTATTGTGTGCTACTAAATACCGCTAGCTGTGCTGATAACCAGGGAGTAGTGTCTTGTCTGTCATAGCCTGATTCCTATTATTACGTGTGTCATTAGTTTAACTTAGTATATAAGGTTCTTTACTCTTTTCCTTTATTTTTGTTTGTTTGTTCATAGAGATAAATTATTATAATTTATCTCTATGAACAAACAAACAAAAATAATATAATATTATAATTACTATTACCATCATCATTATCATTATTACCATTATTATCATAATGGTCTCTCTCTCTCTCTCTCTCTCTCTCTCTCTCTCTCTCTCTCTCTCTCTCTCTCTCTCTCTCTCTCTCTCTCTCCACCATGTCATTTATGTCCACAAGAGGCCTAGTACCGTGGCATAGTGTATGTGCCTTTGTAATGTAATACTTGGTGCATAATTAACATTCTCTCTCTCTCTCTCATATCATAATTTGGTCAAGCACCTCGAGATAAATAAGTGTAGGAATCATTGGTCTCAGTGTTATAGCAATCAATAATGCGGCACCTAAAGGGTGTGGCTGCGAAGAACACTAATACATAATATGTATTAGTGTTCTTCGCAGCCACACCCTTTAGGTGCCGCATTATTGATTGCTATAACACTGAGACCAATGATTCCTACACTTATTTATCTTGAGGTGCTTGACCAAATTATGATATGAGAGAGAGAGAGAGAATGTTAATTATGCACCAAGTATTACATTACAAAGGCACATACACCATAGCCCGAAACTTTAGAGAATAAAGAATATGTATATATACTGTATAGATAGACATATAAAGTAAGAAAGAACATGGAGAGAGAGAGTTTATATGTTTATGTACAGTTATTACATACCCCGGACTGCCCATTACTCTTCGCCCTATCGTTGTTCTGTAATAGTGACTTACCTCATCCATCACATACTGGGTCTACAGAGGGAGGTAGGTAGGTAAACTAGGATCTGACCAAGGGAGTGTGTTAGTAGTAGCCGGATGTAAACAATCAACACTTTAGGATATTGGGGGTACTTGGTGACTTTGTTATATTGTGTGTTATTCACTTGCTTGTTTCGTCAAGGGGAATCCACGCAATGCGAGCTAAGCTCATTATTATCGCGCCTCCTTAACTGGGAATGTATTGCGTGAAATGCATGTTAAGTGTTTATGTATCGTTGGAATGGCTGTGGATGTGTGTGTAGTCTGTATTTTAGCCAATTGGCGACATCTGGAAACGAAGGCTTAGGGTTAATCTGTATGGTACCATTCTCACTACGGTACCAGTCTCACCCGAAGGCTTAGGTTGACCAGTAGCTTAGGTGAACCATATGATACCCATCTCGCCTTGTACCATTTTTGCCAACCCCAGATGGGACGTCACAACGTCGCCAGATGGGACGTCACAACGTCGTCCACTTATTCCAGGTACCTATTTACAGCTAACACATGAAAGGAGACAAACCCAATTTGTCTCCGCCCGGCCGGGGATTGAACCCCCGACCCCTCGTGTGTGAGACGAGAGCTCTACCTACTAGGCTACGGGCTGTGTGTGTGTGTGTGTGTGTCCTGAACTACTCACTCTGCGTCCATCGTTAAACGCCACCAAGAACACATGTTATACTAAATAATTTTCCTCCATGCCATACTTGGAGCATGTCACTATGCCAAACATGTATAATATCACTCTGTTTTAACCCACCATAATCGCCTCTACATGCAATCTATTATAAATCATAAGAAAGAGGTAATCCCATACTGTAACATAACAAAATAATACGACTAAATATCGAAATATCAGTGAAAATTGATTGATAATATAATATATATTAATCATTTTTCAAAGTTGACTGGATAGACTAGGTGATTGATTCGTGTTTCTTTTATAGAAGGGGTGAGGATCTTCCAGTTCGACACCCCGACAAAATGGGCGAAGTGTGAAGACAAAGCAGACTTCCTCCAGTACCTCATCCTCTTTCACCCACCACCCTCTTTTTCTTCCTCCTCCTCTTCCCTATCCTCTATCACGTCTTCGCCACAAACCTCTTCTTCTTCCTCATCCTCCTCTTCCTCTACCCTATCCTCTATCACGTCTTCGCCTCAAATCTCTTCTTCCTCCTCATCTTCACCTACTTCTTTTTCTTCCTCCTCCCTATCCTCTATCACGTCGTCTCAAACCTTTTCTTCCTCGTCCTCATCTTCACCTACATCTTTTTCTCCCTCCTCCTCTCCATCTTATTCTTCCTCTTTTTCGTCACTCTTGCCCCCATCCCTACTCTCCCCTCCTCTTTAACCTCCTCCTCCTCCCCTCCCGGAGTCTCGTCTCTGAGTTTGTGTCTACGGTTCCGACTCCGCGTCCTGCGAGGCAAGACAGGGCTCCTCAACCTGTCTGACGTGAGAAACAACAACCGCTTCGTCTTGAGGGCAGGTAGGCTTTTATAATGGAACTCTCATAATTCAGCCACATGAAATAATTTTCCCTTGGTCTAGCCACTGATACCAATGCCAACGAGCTCCCATATGTGATACAAAAATAAATAAATAAATCAATAATAATAATAATAATAATTAATAATAATCGAAAAAAACTACCTACCAATAAAACATTGCTGTAGAAAATTTGTGTGAATCCGCCTTTAGACTTGCTTCACACGGAAAAATTTTCTTGTGCTGGTACAATACATGTGAACGTGTGTGGAGAATAAATCAGAAATACGTGTGATTGTATTACCCTGAAGATGTCTAGAAAGAATAGACGATAGCTTGGTGTTCCAATGTTTAATTTTTCCTGCGAGTTTTACTATATGTGAACGTGTATTCCAACTACGAGAGGGCAATGAGTGGGTTCTCCCATCATGCTCGCCTGAAACACACAACTGCAACAAATACAATATATATACCGTTGTTTCAGAGGTGTGGCAGGACCGTATGAGGGTGGTGCTGGCTGGTTACTGGCTCTTTATGCCCTTGTCTATACACATCCACATTCTCAGGTCAGTACTAGTCCGCTCAAGCCTTGACTCTTTCTCTATTATTAATGTCCTTATCAACGCACCTCCACATCCTCAAGCCAGTATAATAAAGCCTGCCACGCAAACAATCTTACCGATGGATTAGTCCAATTTCTTTATCAATATAGTAAGATTTACAGATCGTAACCTTTTACTCTTGTTCTTTCGTCTTCTTTTATATGCACTTTTCTTCATTTCCTTATAAAGTTTCCTCGGAGAATACTTTATCTCGTCTTTCTATATTTTCCGTTGTATCGTTTTCTCTTTTTACTTCAGGCTACTCATCCACCTTTATCTATTCACCCCACAGATGGTACCACCTATGCTTCACCTATGATGCGGTGTCAGGCGAGGTCAAAGGCTATGTGGAGGGGTCACAGCACGGCCTGGCACAGGTCGACTCAGGCTTAACCCAATATCCGGACACCCTGTGGCTTGGGCGAGGACCCTGCACTTTTGCTATGGTCGAGGGAGAACTGACTCAGGTTAAAATGATGATATTTGTTCATATACTTTAGCCATTTGAAACTCAGCCATGAATATACAAAAGTATCCCAACAGCCTGTTTCTTGAAGAAGACCTTTCAATTTCTTCCTGATCGAAGAGGATGTTTCTAGGCATGGCAACTTGGACTGTAGTATAATAAAGTTATGCCACAACACTGCCCCACCATCTCACCTTTGTGGCTGATGTTAATGAGTGCTATCAGCACCTCCGCAAGACTCAACCGAGTTCCCCGGTAGGATTAATTTTATCCACACCAGGTGCAGCTGTGGCACAACAAGACAATGCCAAATGGTAAGGCTTTTACTGTATAGAATGAATGTTGCTCCAAAATTAGCGCCATTTCCCCTTTTATTTGCCTTGGACGACATGCAGTAGAATACATTGGGTATATTCATATTATTCTTCCCCTTAAGTGGAGAGCCCCTTACCCGGGGATGGGAGGGGAGAGGGAGTTATATGATGAGATGATGTGGTTTTTAACGCCGTACACTCCCTTGATTGACAGGGCTAGGGCTTACCATTGTTACAGGGACTTTACTGGACATTTGCCACGAATTGCTATACCTGAGTGTCCAAATTCTTGATGTCTACCAAAGGCACAGGGTGGGATCAAACTGCCGACCCTTTGATCAGCAGTCGGACACGCTACCGTCCATGTCAATTAACCATATTAACTCGACACTGCAGTTGAAGTCTTGCAGTACAATCTTTCCATGGTTGAGCAAAAACTGACTTGTTGATTATATATGCGGAAAATGGCAGTAAAGGATGGAAGATGCTAGCATGAGTCTGTGCAGCTAATGTAGACACATTTACAAAAAGTGAGAACGAACTTTAGAGTGCTTATTGATGTTGATTGGATTTGTATACGAAATGATCAAAGCTGACAAAGAAAATAATATAATTCAAGAGGACAGAAGGAGGAATAAGTAATTATATTCACGATGTGTATTCAGCATTTTGACTTTGTATTCGGCACATTTTTCACTTTTTTTTAAATAGAAGAGGCACTGAAATTTGGCCCCCTCTTTAATATAGGAAAAAAAGATATAAAATTATATACTTTGTATATACTTTGTATATATACAAAAGTACTTTATTTTAAATTATAAATGTACTTTGTATTTTTATATTTGGTTAATGATGATATTAGTGTTAGTGGAATTATATTTTTGTACAATACAATACTGTATTCTTCCTACCCACCTCCACTTTTCAGGTCAATATGTGGAGTAGAGTGGTGAGTGTGAATATGATGCGAGACATGGCGAACTGCCTTGCTGACCCTCGGGGGGATTACCTGTCCTGGGATAATGACCTGCAGTTGAGTGAGGTACCCAACTATGACCTGCCTCTGGATAGGCTGTGTAATATGGCCAGCCATCCTGCACAGTTCTGGTTCAATCGAGTCCCTCGGTCTACGGCAATGTACCTGTGTGGCGCCTTCAGATCACAGCTGCCTAAACCCAAATCCAAGCAGGAGGTGGAGGACTGGCAAGCCAAAGGTCAATTAGCTATGGGTGAATCATGTGACTTGTGGTTGCCATTTACAGATGCAGAGCAAGAAGGGTTGTGGCATGACCCAAGTAGCCCAGATACAAAAGTAAATCTGTCGTGGAGCCATGGGGAACCCAATGGTTTGATATATGAGAACTGTGCATACATTAGCAGGCGACTGATAGATGATACGGAATGCCTACAGTCGGATGCCTGTGCTGTGTGCCCGTTGCTGACCCCACCGGTGTTCAAACTGCTGGGTTCTGAAGAGAGAGGCAAGGTAACATTCGTGGCCATGCAAAGTCAACCTGGACACCTTGAGTTCCAAGAATATAGTGGTGGCAGTATCAAACTAATTAATGAAGTTTGGTCTTGGATGAGTGCTGATAACGTGACCTTGGCCTCACTCTTGAAAACTAATACACCATACTTTCCAATGGGGCGAAGGTTGTGGAATATAAATTACAGCAACAGCCTGAAGTCATTGTTGGTGACGGCTTGTCCTGATACTCATTATACCTGTGATGATGGAACCTGTGTATCACTTGAACAACGGTGCGATCTTAAATTTGATTGCCATGATCATAGTGATGAAGATAATTGTAAATTATTTGTTGTGCCACCTGGGTACCATAGTGATTTGCCACCATTGCCTAAGGATGGCTTACTCCCAGTTGTTGCTAAAGTCACACTGGATACCATCAGTGTAAACACAGGTCACATGGAGATGGAAGCATCTTTCTTTCTGGATGTATCGTGGGCTGATGGACGCCTCATCTTCCAAAACCTTAAGTCTTCAAGCAGCCTCAACTCCATCTCCATCCCTGACGTAAGTATAGTTTGGACGCCGCTGATCTGGTTCAACAATGCCGTGGGCAGCCATTACTCTGCTCTGGACCCCTACACCAGCGCTCACGTTACCCGCCGCTGCCGACACACGAGAGTCGGTGTTGACCTTGGGGCCATGGCGGAAGGTCAGATAAATACTGTACATTATCACACACTATAAGTTTTGTATCGATGCTTAATATATTTAGATACAGTATATACTGTATATATATATATTATATACATAATTTGTTTTTAACGTATTGTATTATAATAATTCCATATTTGTATTGTTATTATTATTCTTGACTTACTTATTCTTTGTTGACAGTGGAGGTGTACGACGGCACGTGTAACCCCATCAGTCTACAGCGTCGGTACACCCTGACCTTCGCCTGCACCTTCCACCTCCACCTGTACCCTTTTGACCGCCAGGCCTGCAATGCTCACCTCAGGCTCATCTCCGCCTCCTCTGACTACCTCCGCTTCCATCCGGACAATTCATCGGCTCGCTACAATGGCTCCAATGTTCTGCTGGAGTATAAGGTAGTTAGGGATATATTTCCTGTTTATATTCATTTAGGTAGTTTGCATCTCTCTCCTCATTAATAATATACACAACACACATTGGTAGTAAACCCAATCTATATCTAACATGGCGCTTCACTTCAACTATACTTTGTTTCTTTTCAGCTGACGATAAATTGAATACTTTAGCTGCTAATTTCTCGATACTTAATGGAAATATATGAAACTACACTGTCTATCTATCTATCTATTGCCTGATGCCGTGATCCCCGAAGGGGTATGTCTTCATCATATTAAGACCAATTTTATATAATTAGCACCATTTTTCACTACAAAATCTTAAAAATAACTGATAAATCTTTATTTTTACTCCAGTATAAGGTAGGTACTGTAGGTGGTGGAATGTGGTATTTTGTGCTTTTACTTATATATATGCTCTACAGTATATCTAATTTGATCCCTCAGTTTTATTTCAATGATTGCCTTGGTCTAGAATATGGTGTTACATAAATTTGAGAAACGTATATAGTGTAATTAACTGTAATGAGGACAAATATATACATCTTCTTGGTACCTGCACTGGTGCTTCCTGTCTTGTGATGCGGAAGTAGGGTATATGGATATTATACAGCTCTTTCAATCATTCCTTCAGGTATGATACACTCCGCTATTGCACTTCTACGATAATCCAATCAGTGAGCTACAGGTCAGGTCAAGGTATTGAGGGATAAGCCTTTACAACGACACCTTGTAGCTACTTTCTACTTTCCTATTTTCTGAAGAGTGTAGAGAGGGGAGAAGGTATGTTGGAGAGTGAAGAAGCTTGTAGAGTGGCTTTGTTATATGTGTTATTAGTCTGTATACGCCGTTGAGGTGTCCCTGACTGGATGCGAGCATGTGAAACAAGCTAGGAAGTACTACCACACCCACTAAATGTCCGCCTTGGCTGGGATTGAACCCAGGTCAGGCAGATTCACACGTGAGAGTGTTCTCCACTTGACCACTGCGGCTCTCGGTATACTCAAGCCTTGGTTATGCTATACTCAACGCTCCCTCCCAAGCCAGGATCGAATCATAAGTGGGCATGGCTTAGCTCTCAAGTTGGTTGACCATGAATATAATGATAACGCCCCCTATAACAAACAATCCAATCATCTGAAGTTAATTTTTTTTTATATTTCTTTGTTTCAAATAGGTGACATACAGGAAATGGTGGAAGTGCTCTTTACAACATTTATTTATATTCCTATTTCTCTTCTCTCAGGTAGGCGAGATACAGCTCCTGCACTTCCACGAGGGGCCTTTCAGTGAGATCGTCGTGGTGGTGCCCCTGACTCGGCTGTATGGGTACGCCTTCCTCACCATCTACACTCCCTCCCTTCTGCTGCTGGCCATCGCCTTCGTCACCCTCTATTTCCCCGTGGCCATCTTTGAAGTTCGAGTCATGGGTGCTCTTACAGTAATGCTCGTTATGGCCACGCTCTTCACGGAGGTTGGTATTGTAGTAAATTGTAATGACAAACTTGAATAATAAACAAACCAAAACAGGGACGACACAATATAAAGACGAAAGAACTTATCAATGGCCCTTTGAAGCCTGCGGTGATTAACCCAATACAGGGGCTACTTCATTTTTGTGGGTTACCACAGTTTACTTCTCGAGAGGGGACGTCACAACTGTCCGCTAACCCTTTTTTTAATAATTCAGTAGTTTAATCAGACCACTGAGTTTCAGAACAAAACTCTCATAGGGCTGGATGTCCACTAACACTAGGTACCTAATTTGCTGCTTAGGTGAACAGAGTTGCTAGAAGACTGGCCATCTGTCTCGCCCTGCTTGGGAATCGAACCTGGGATATCTCGGCTGTGAGCCGAGTTTGCTACCTACTGCACCACAGGAGTACCACTGGTATTCTAAAATAGCTAATATATAAAACACTAAAGTCACCACTGCATTATATTTGCCACCTACCTTATAAATCACTACAGTAGTACACATTTAGGAGCCACACAATGTAGAATATTGCCATTAACCTTTAACCCGGGAACTGCGGGGAGACTCTTAAGAGTTCCCCCGGCGGACTGCGGGAAGACTCTTGAGAGTAAGTAAAACAAAAAATCAACTTTTGACATCGAAAAAAAAAAAAAAAAAAAAAAAAAAAAAAAAAAAAATTTTTGGCCCCTGGGCCATGCAAAATCTCAGTCTTCTACCTCCCCTCCTTCCCCACTTTCCTCCTCTCCTTCAGTTATCACCTATTTTCCATATTATTCCCTTATTCTGAGGTATATTTTCGTGCTAACATTAGCGAGTTGCAAGCAGGGTGTTGTCATCACTGATGGCAAGCGAGTGCAAGAGAGAGAGAGAGAGAGAGAGTATCGATCGACTGTGTCTCAGTGGCCTTGGGGGAAATTGGCGGGAAAGCAGTTTGCCTCACCCATACATTATACAACTCGCAGGCTATATCTCCGATTTTGACCATCCAAACGCTGTTTTCACTCGTTTTATTGTTTCAGGTTAATACCTTTATAATCAACCCATAATAGGCGCATATGGATAATTATTAATGGTACAATGAATATTTTAGTGACTGAAACACCTCAAATACGTCACAGGGGGACGTTTCCAATTACCCCCATGCGCACTTGTTAGGTTAATGGCTTGATGACGTAAATGTATGCGAGCATAGGCGGAGCTGTGTGAAGTACATGACCACCTTCGGAAGTGAAGGAAAGGAAGACGGTCGTTAGGCTGAGGGATGACCTGGGATGAGGTCTTGAGGAAGAACTTCAGGGTTAGGGAGTTTGTCAGGTATGCTGCATGGGACCGCACATAATGGAGAGTTGCCTTCTATGATGACTAGAGCTTACCCGTATAAAACATGTAATTACTGCTTTCCAGGATATTTAGTTGATGGTAACTTAATTATGCCAGATTTTCAGGTACATTCGAATGCCAGTCTCTAGCCCACTCCATAAATATTCGTGGACTTCCCCTATTTATATTTATAGAAGTATATCGCTGGACACAAATTTATGGATACAACATTCTATAAATCAGCTAAAAAACTATATATACTATTTATTGAAAAGTAAGTTCAATTCACAAATCAGTCCAGATAGTTATAATTGCATAAAGAAAAACATAGAGGGTCTATGAATTCTTATGAGTGGGCTAGAGACTATTATGGCATCCGAGTGTACAAGTGTTTATAAGTCAGAGGGAGATGCTGAACATGCTTAATAATTATGTATCTATCACTACACACTCCTCCCTTACTCTCAATAGACTCTGTCTTCGCTTCCCAAAACCACCTACGTCAAGATGGTGGACGTGTGGCTCCTGGCTTGCATCGCCCTCGTCTTCGTCACCATCGTCCTGCACACCATCATCGAGCTAAAGAGACAAGAAGAAGAAGAAAAACAAGGAGATGATACAAATGAGAAGAAGGGCGATGGAAAGGGTAAGAAGAAAGAACTTGGGTTGCTAAGAGGTTTCGTCGAGATGTTCCGTACCAACTACTGCAACTCTTCTTATTCTTCTACTACTACTACTACTCCTACGTTCGTCAATCCTACTCTCCTCCACGTCTCTCCAATCTCTCCTCCTCCTCTATTGTCACCCCCGTCCTATTCTTCCTCATCGTCTCAGCCTCCCAAACTCCGGAACAACTTGAAGACTGGTCCCGGGGTCAAGATTGCCCAACTAATCAAGATGATCCGGTGGAGCGTCCTTCTTCTGTTTTTTGGTTTCATCACAATTTACTCGCTCTTCATCAAGTTCTCTTAAGTTTCTTCATATTTTCCTGTTGCCCGTCCTCTTATATTTTTTTTTAATTATTTAGTTACCATTCTAATTTTGTATTTTTAATTTCTTCTGTGACTCAGCTTTATAATTTTGACAATTAATTAGTTACCATTATTGTGCTAACTTTTAAGTGCTCTCACTCTCAGACCAAGAGTGAGAGCAGTGGAAATGAATTACTTAAGAAGTGCGTGCAGAGTTACATGGAGGGATAGACAGACTAATGAGGAAGTAAGAAGGAGGTGTGGTGTGGAGGTAGATGTGCTGGAAAGTGTGAAAAGAAATAACTTGAGATGGTTCGGCCATATGGAACGTATGGAAAGCGAGAGAATGACTAAGAGGGTGTACGAGAGCGAGGTGGAGGGACAGAGAGGGAGAGGTAGACCGAAAGAGGTGGAAGGATGGAGTGAGGAAGAATATGAACGAAGGCGGAGGGGCGTCGACTGACTGGGGACAGAGGTGCATAGGGGCGGTTCGTTCGTGGCCACCCCTTCGGGGATCACGGCGTCAGGCAATAGATAGATATATAGATTTATACATTTATTTTGTTTACGTATAGACTATTTTTTTTGTCATTTTTGTCCTTTTTCCTATTTACTATTTATTTTCAAATATTTTTTTTCCTGCCAATCAAAAATGATGCAACTGTTATATCATTCTTGTAATCATTATCTCCACCAACAGATTTGCGTCAGAGGTTATGTCATCATCAGTGTCCATCTGTTTGATTTTGAAGATACCCCAAGAAAATATGAACTGATTTAGACCAAAATTGGTGAGTAAGCAGAGTCATATCTTAAATACAGTCAAGAGCATAAATGGCGATGCACCCATCTGAATCAATATCTAGCACAAACGAGACAACACAATGCTTTATTATAGCCCAGATGCTTCACAACTTGGCTTTAACCCCTACTGTACCGGCTAAGTCATCTCAAGTTTATTGTAGCTACATTCAGACGATTTTGTGCAGTTTGAGAAGGATCTGTGGTACTAAAAGGGATAAGTGAGATACTTCGAAGCTTGTTTATTGCTGGAGGCCCTTTATAAACTGAATAAAATCGTCTAATAGTAGCCAGAATAAAGTTAAATGGATGGCACCGGTACTGCATGGGCTAAAGGTTCAAAGAATTGGTGTAACCTTATAATTATATACAGTACTTACGATTTTACATACAGTAACAGAGTTTTATCAGGTTGTGTTTGGATTGAGGTTGGATATTATACAGTCTAGGAATATTTTATTATCTGGTGTCTGTAACTGAGACTGCTAAATATAAGAGGAGGATGGTTGGGGGCCACAACTACTGACATTGAGGCTATTGTTACTTGTATTACGAAAAACACACGATCATAATTTTAAGTGCAAATTGAATGGGGAAAACTTCTGGTTATATAATCTGTGTATTATAAGGCTTTTGATAACACAGTACATCATAGAGCTCCCATAGTAGTAATAGTAGTAGTACAGTAGTAGTAGTAGTAGTAATAATAATCCTATGTGTGACGTTGACCACTCCGTTAGAACCGCATGGCTTGTCCTACAGTGACTCGCTAGGATCGCCAGGGCAGTGGATGGGGCTACAGTTTATGTATTAGAGTGTGCTTTATTTCATATGAAAGCTCGTGTCATGGGAAGTCCAGAAAGGCTCTTTGTTTTCGCCCATGTCAAGGCTTTATATATTTAATTGTAAAGTATGTTTTGTCATTAACTAGTAATGATAGGATCTGGGAGAGAGAGAGAGTAGAACGGAGTGAGAGGAGGCGCCCAGTGTTTTTTGTCCCGCTCGATGACGTCACGGCTGGCTGCCTCGCGGGGGTTGGTGGAGGGAGGTCCTTACCATGCTGTGAGCTCTTGTTAGTGGCCAGATCACTTGTAACCGCTGGTTTCCCACGCGGCTCGAGCTAGTGCGAGTATATATACTGGTTCCTCGCCACTCTCTCCCTCAGATCTGGTTTCTAGAACACTCATCTTTTTTCCCTTGCTATCTGTCCCCACTCCGTTCCTGAGAATCTTTTCCTCTGCCTATCTCTCTCATTCTCCATATCTTTCACCACCTCTTTATTAACAGTATATCCCCTCTGGTTAACTCTGCAAAATCAGCTTAATGCTGGCCAGTTGTATTGTGTGTTAAGGTCTGATATAACCTGTGTATGTTAGTTGTTAAGATAAGTGGATCACGAAGCATTGGTTGGCTTTCATATTGCCGCTTCCTATAATTATTAGTGTTCTGCTGGATTAGATAATGCTAGACTGGGAGTCTGATATAATAGGTATTGTTTCCTATGAGTGCTGGCTTTAGTTAAAAGCGGCAAGACATACCTGAGAACTGGAGTTGATTGAGTAAATTCTAGTCTGTGTGCCATTGAGAGTAGAGCATGCACGAATGAGGGCTTTTTGCCTATACCATTCTGCACTGTTCTAGTCTCGATTGTTTGTCTTTGAGGTACGCCAGGAGAACGCTTAATACTTCGGTATTAAGGTTTCTCAAGAGAGCTACCCTTCATTATAACGTAATCTTTGACGCACAGACTTGAGATTTGCACTAGGCTATGCAGCATGCCATGCGCACCAGTATCTCGTATCATTGACTCTAGCTAGACTTTATCAGTCACAGTAGACATTAAGTGTATTAACCTAATTACTCTTTTTATGCATACCCATTTATGATTACACAAGCATTTCGCAGCCTAGTTTGATGTATTGAGACACAAACGACTTAGGCTCTTTTTGTTGATAGGAATACTGCATTGTGGCGATTATTATTAGTGTTGTAGTGTTTAGGATATTCTTGGCTCCGACGGCATTATATATTCTGCCTTTTTGTGTGCATAGCCTGCACGAGCATTGTTCCGCTGCCTGCCTTTTTGGGTTCCATTTCCGATAAGAGCATCTTTATAACATCTAACATTTAAAGAAGATTCCTTGTTAGTGTTGAAGGACTTTAGTGCACTTTCTTTCATGCAGGAGTGCCTGACAATTATTGATTAAAGTAACGTAAGCTGTAACTTCTCTTACCACCTTACTTTGTATACCATAACCAAGCACCTTCGGTTATAGGTAGTAATAGGCTGTTTTCACATAACATTAAGCCTAGAGTAGACGCACATTTATTGAGAGTTTGATAGCCTATTATTGCATATAGAACGCTGTAGAGTATTTGTGTTCTTTGTTCACTGGGAATATACTTCAGAGGTTGGAGCTAGCGCTTTCCGTTGTAACATTTATGCCATTACTAGTCCAATGAATAAGAGCCCTGATATATTTGAACCCCAGTCGTAACATATGCTATTCACAATACAAAACTAATTATGAAACAGAGTTATGAATGTAATAGCACCATTATAAGCTACATTAATTATTAATAAATTGTTTTATACCGAGTAGTTGTTGTTCCCTAGGCTGCCTGGCCGAACAGCCCCGAGTCCCTAAGGAAGGCCATGGCCACAATCAGGCTTTCCCACAGGGCTCTCAAAGAGTGTAGATTATGTTGTTGGCGTAAGTTGTACCGAGTAGTGAATTACATCAATATATAATTCCTGAATGGTGTATGTGTTAAGTAAGAAACGTTCAAGGGTCCAGTAATTTTCTTAATATAATTCCAATATTACAGAACGTATAAAAATAGGCTACTTTGTTAAGTGACAGGTCCTTCTTGTAGGATAAAATGACAAGAGAGAGAGAGAGAGAGAGAGATTAAGGAAACTGGATAATTTCCTCTGCATGATTCTCTCTCTCTCTCTCTCTCTCTCTCAGGAGTTATAATTGTGTCAATATACTGTATATGACACACATTATAGTTTTCCGGCTTGATACTAAAATGGGGCAGAGGTAGAGAGAGCGAGAGCGTGTGTCAGGGAGGCGAATTGTGCAACCAAAAATATACGAGAGAGAGAGGGGAGGGCATAATCTTGGGCCTTCTGACCGTATTAAATGAACAAACGGGAAGCTTATCTCATAGGGAGTCGTAAAAGATATGTTTTCTTTATAGGCCTATACAGTATATATATATATATACTTACATAAACCTATATACCGGTATACACATTAACCTTTTCTGTATCGGTGACGTCTTTGTTATTGGATTTCAGCTACATTTAGACGATTTTTATAAATATTAGGACAGATATATGGT
>JBAKBP010024849.1:0-34432 GCA_037953745.1 Lithodes maja | reverse complement strand
CTACCCCCCTCCCCTCCTCCCATCCCTTCCTCCCCTCCTCCCTGGGTCTCCGGTAACTTGTGTGGATAAAAATAGTAACTGGGGAGGAGGAAAAGAGGCGCAAAGAGGATTATCTTCTAGACTCTTGGGAGAGAGAGAGAGAGTGTCTTTTAGATAGTGTGAGTAATGTTGCTAAGAATTATGGTTTATTATTAGGCAGAGAAAAATCCTGAGAAATAAGAGTCAATTCAATTATCTAATTGTCCCACTTAGAAACAAGCAGACAAATGTACAAATTTAGCTTGCTGTCAAAACAAATATATATATACTGTATATATATATATATATATATGCTGGCTTGCTACCGCTCGCCAGGAAAATATTGACACCTGGTTGGGGGTAAACATCTTAAAACGGTAGGCTAATTGGGGCCAAATGGATACAAGCCAAAGAGAGAGGGAGATAAATCAACTTTATCCTTAACCCCTTCTGTACCGGCGAAGTCTTCGTAAGTTAAAAAATAAATTGCAGTTTAAGAAGGATCTGTGGTAGTACAAAGGGTTAAGTGAGATATTTCGAAGCCTGTTGATGGATAGAGGTCCTTTATAAACTGAATCAAATCGTCTAATAGTAGCCATAATAAAGTTAAAAGGACGGTGCAGCCAAAAACAGTGGCGAGCCATTCACCAGTTTCCCTGTTGAAATACCTATCGCCTAATGTACGAACCTGTCCACTAATTGCGGGGCAGTATCTTACCTGTAATATTGTAGTCTATGATAACTGTCATTTAAGGGGGTATGGGCCGGTTTTCTGGACCAATTTCTCCTCATGTTTAGCCCATTAGTTTTCAGATGTTAAGATGTTTGCCCCATTGGTTAGTCGATTTTAAGACCCTTCACCCTATTTCGTCGTCAATATTTAGACCTTTCTTGCTATTTAGGTGTCGATTTTTTCCCTGGCGAACGATAGTGAGCCTCTAATGTTGGAAGAAACGGCCTTCGGCCGGGAAATTTTTCTACCGAAAAATGTACAAATTAATCTAGAAGGGGGATCTAATGTTTTTTTTTTGTTTTTTTTTTAATTTGATTGAGGTCTAGGGAGGAAACTAGAAAAAATAATGAATACATGCAAAAAGTGAACCATCTCCCCTTAATTTCTGCCATTCTACAGCTGCAAGTTCAAGATATATCCGAGTGTGTATATTGCTCTCACTGTTATGCGTAAGTCAGATTAGTTACACAAGATTATGAACAAACATTACGAATCTGCATTGCGGCTCGGATTTAATTATACAGAATTATATTTCCTTTTTCGTACTCTCCCTACCCCCAATGTAATATCACACACAAACGCACACAATCATACACACACAAACAATCACACACACACACACACGCACACGCACACGCACACACACACACGCACACAATCATAAACACACAAACATCATAATCACACACACACACACACACACACACACACACACACACACACACACACACACACACACACTCACACACACACACACACACACACACACACACACTGATGATAGATGAGATGTTTGATATTTGTAGTGATGAATGAACGTAATGACTGGAGTGTGGATGTATGTTATAGTGAGTAATGGAGGAGACTGATTGCTATGATAAGACAGATGAATGTTGTTGTAGAAAATGAAGATAATAGTGAAGATGGATGAATGTAATAGATGGAAAATCGAGACTGTTCACTAGGGGGATGACAAAAG
Source organism: Lithodes maja (assembly GCA_037953745.1). Taxonomy (NCBI): domain Eukaryota; kingdom Metazoa; phylum Arthropoda; class Malacostraca; order Decapoda; family Lithodidae; genus Lithodes; species Lithodes maja. The sequence goes on along the minus strand of JBAKBP010024849.1, from coordinate 32,702 downwards.
TGTTGTTTTTCATTGTTGAGCTGATATGTTGATATGATTTTATAATGATATATGAGATGAGTGTGTTATGTAGTAATAAGTATGAGTGATGGTCTATTAACCACAATAGCACATTAAATATATAGTTTTAAATATATTATAATTATGAGCGAAGAAAAATCTCAATGTATCCCCCTATTCCAAAGATCCCCACCAAAACTTAAGGGGAGGTTTTTAGTTTGTTTCCTACTCCTCCAGCAATCTTAAAATTTCACCCCCTTGACCCCCTTTCAAGATAAATTTGTACATTTTTCGGTAGAAAAATGTCCCGGCCGAAGGCCGATTACTCTTAAATTACAGGCTCGCTATCGCTCGCCAGGATAAAATCGACACCTAAATGGCACGAAGGTCTTAAAATTGACAGAATGGGGCGGAAATTCTTAAAAATCACCAAACTAATGGGGCAAACGTCTTAAAATCTCAAAAGCAATGGGGCTAAACATGAGGGAGAAGGGGTCAAGAAAAAAGTCCCTCAAGTGGATATCTCCCCTTAATACAATCGTTTAATGATAACCAGAATGCATGGAAGAAAGTACAATTGTTGCATGGAAACACATATTTCTACTACACCCTAAAATGTTGGTCACTCACTGAACATTGACAATGATCGTTCCTTTCCTTGCACCAATTTAATTATCATCTCAACTTCTCTTATTTTTACTTTTGTTAGGTTTCCCATTCTCTCTCTCTCTCTCTCTCGCTCTCTCTCTCTCTCTCTCTCTCTCTCTCTCTATCTATCTATCTATCTATCTAATCTCTCTCTCTCTCGCTATCTATCTATGTATCTATCTGTATCTATATCTGAGCCGTCCGGCTGGCTCAGTTGATAGCGTGCCTGATTCCCACCTTGAAGGTCTCGCGTTCAATCCCCGCTCAGATTGAAAAGTTTTTCTGGGATACAGCCGGCGGTTACCATCTCCCCATGAGCAAGGGGGATGGGTAATGGTCTCTGGTAGACTAAAGAAAGCCAAGCGCTTGCGAATCCTCGAAGGAGGAGAGACGGGCGCTATATAAGTAACCAGAAGATTATTATTATTATTATTATTATCTATCTGTCTGTCTAATCTCTCTCTCTCTCTCTCTCTCTCTCTATCTATCTATGTATCTATCTATCTATCTATCTATATCTATCTATCTATCTATCTATCTATCTATCTAATCTCTCTCTCTCGCTATCTATCTATGTATCTATCTGTATCTATATCTAGCTATCTGTCTATCTAATCTCTCTCTCTCTCTCTCTCTTCTCTCTCTCTCTCTCTCTCTCTCTCTCTCTCTCTCTCTCTCTCTCTCTCTCTCTCTCTCTGTGCACAAAACCTCTGCTGTCACCTCAACCTCTCCTTCCAATATACTGTATATATCTTGGGGTCGGGGATATATTCAAATTAGCCGCGACGGAAAAGAAACTAGCGCGCTGAGAGAAAAAAAAAAAAAAATATATATATATATACATAGAGAGAGAGAGAGAGAGAGAGAGAGAGAGAGAGAGAGAGAGAGAGAGAGAGGCAGGCTAAGAATGATATGGTTAGGCAAATAGTCTATAGGTAAATAGTCCAGAGAGAAAGAGAGAGAGAGAGAGAGAGAGAGAGAGAGAGAGAGAAGGAAGAGAGAGAGAGAGAGAGAGAGAAGGAAAGAGAGAGAGAGAGAGAGCGAGCGAGCGAGCGAGCGAGCGAGCGAGAGGGAACGAGAGAGAGAGAGAGAGAGAGAGAGAGAGAGAGAGAAATAAGAGAGAGAGTGAGAGAGTCTGATAATCACCCCTCCAGCAGGACCCTTGCCCTGTACTTTTACGTCATGGCCCAGCTAACTAATGCCCCCTTCACACAACAGACTCGGGTGCCGCATGCAGCAGAGTAGCTAGTCTTGGCGTTTTTGTCCCCCGACTTTTGGAGCTGGCTCGGTATGCCGCATCCAAAGGACTTCACCAGACTACAGCCGCATACAGCCGACGTTGTCGTCTTGACTCCGGAGAAGTCTTGAGACTCGAACCGACAATGGAAATAACGGTCATTTGTACATGCCGACTACACCCGCATCTATAAGACTTCAGACAATCGACTTCAGAGTCGAACCGCATACACTGGCATAAAGCCGACACATACAGGTTCTGTGGCCAACGGAGGTATATACGTCCTCGCCGAAAAAACATCGTAGCAGCGAAACGACTGCACCTATGGCTTTCATATTTTTACCACATGTACCTTACCCTTTTGGCTACCCACCACAAAAGTCCCAAATCCCTCCTCCTACCCACACGCTGACTGTCGGTCCCGTCAGAAGGAAACAAAAAAGGAAAATATGTGGCGGCGAAACGACTGCACCAATCGGTTCCATATTTGTGTGACAAGTCCCTTACCCTTCTGCCTTCCCCCACCACACCCCCAACTGCCTCCCACCACCCACTTCCAGCGTATCCGTACGAAGAAAAGGAAAAAAAGGAAAATCCGTGGTGGCGAAAGTACCTCACCAATCGGCTTCATATCTGTAACACAAGTCAATTACCCTTCTACCTTCCCCCCATCAACCCCAAAACCACCCTCCCACCCATACATTCCGATACCATAAAAGTCTCTGTAGTCTATAGTGTCTTTTCAGCTACTTTCGGGACGACCATCGGGGACCTGTTTTCTGGCGAGGGGAGTGTTTTTTTTTACCATTATCCTTCCTTCTCTCCCAACTTGATAGATTTAGCCCCCCCCCCCCCAAAAAAAAAAAAACAAAAATCTGGCACTGGCAGAAGCACACCGTCAAAATTGGCTGGCACTCAGCGGGTTAAATAAGAGGGAAGAGAGTAGGAAGAGAAGAACAGGGGGTAGTAGGGAGGTAGTGAGGGAGGGAAGAGGTGGATGAGAAGAAGGAGGAAGAAGGAGGAAAAGAACGAAGACAGGAGGAGAAGGAGGAAAAGTAGGGAGAGAGGAGGAAAAGAAGGAGGGAGGAGAATGAGGAGGAGAAGGGAGGGAAGGAGAATGAGAAGCAAGAGGAGGAGGAGAAGGGAGGGAGGGAGTTGAATGAGAAGCAGAGAGGAGGAGGAGAAGGAGGAAGGGAGGAGAATGAGAAGGAGAGTGGAAGAGGAGAAGGGGAAGGGCCTTTGTTGTTCTATTGGGTCCTGGCATGGTGTACAGGCGGTTGAGGTGCGGGTAGAGGTGTACGTCGTGGGTGATCTCGTCGAATACTAGGTCAAGTGCGCTGCTGCGTGGGGCCTATATATAGGGGCCGTGTCGCCGTTCTGTGGTTGGGAATTTTTTTTTATTTTTTTTGGTCAGCTTGGGCTGTTTGCGGTTCGAGTTGGGTGTTGTCGGTTGGATGTTTCTGTTGTCTTCTCAAGTTGGCTCGACTCTTCTGCCATATTGGGTTCCGGGTGTTGTCATACGTCTGCACTCCTGTCAATGTGGTTGGAGTCTGCTGTATGCGGCTGCATGCGGCTGAAATCCGCTATTGTCTGTTGTACTCGTATGACTCATATTTTTGCATAATTTTTAATAATTTTATGCAAATATATGCAAATTTATGCACACGACTTCAGCAGACTTTTGCGGCTGTACTCGTGTCTGGTGGCTGTACTCTGGTGTATGCGGCAGTAGTCTTTATGCTACACATGAAACACAATTCGATACGCTATACACAAGGACTACAGCCGCATACAGAAGACTTGGTACGACTAGCGCCGACTAGCGCAGACTACTCCCCGCATCCACCAGACAAATTTCAAGTCTGGCCCAAATTTCAAAACTGACAAACATTTTCTTCGCGGGCCGCGACTTGACACGCATTGCCAGGACTTCACCAGACTACAGACGACTACAGCCGCATGGTTAGGACTAGGTGCCGACTGGGTGCCGCATGCAGCGCCGCATGCAGCAGAGTAGCTACTCGGCTGCATTCGGCGCCCGAGTCCTGTATGTGTGAAGGGGGCATAACTCTGCCTGTCTTAAGGGAACCCACCTCGCTTTTTTTCTTTTTTCTCTTTCTCTCCCCCTCTCTTTGGGTTGTATCCATTTGGCCCAATTCAGCCTACTGTTTTAAGACGTTTACCCCCATCCAGGTGTCAATATTTTCCTGGCGAGCGGTAGCGAGCCAGCATATACTGTATATATTTTTGTTTTGACAGCAAGCTAACTTTGTAAATTTTTCGATAGAAAAATTAAGCCGGATTTCTCCATACAATGTTAGAACGCGTATGAGTACCTGCCTGTGGTGTACCCGCACGTGTGTGTGCTTGTGTTTGTGTATGTGCAGTGTTTTTGTTTGTGTATGTGCAGTGTTTTTGTTTGTGTATGTGCAGTGTTTTTGTTTGTGTATGTGCAGTGTTTTTGTTTGTGTATGTGCAGTGTTTTTGTTTGTGTATGTGCAGTGTTTTTAAGAACATAAGAACATAAGAAAATGGGAGTCTGCAGAAAGCCGATTGGCCTAAGCAAGGCAGATCCCTGTCCCACACAATCCCAATTACAAAGCCCAATTATAGGCTCAACACTCTAATACCCTGAGGATCATCTTACCAAAACGGTTAGAGATTAACGCAGGATTACGGGGGTCTGCAGAGCGCTGATTGGCCAACCCTGCTGATCCCCCTTCACACCCAACCCTTCTCGTCCATATGCTTATCCAATTTTATCTTAAAGCTCCCTATCGTTTTTAATCCCACTATAGCACTTGGTAGTCCATTCCACCCATCTACAACTCTGTTACCAAACCAATATTTGCCTATATCTTTTCTGAAACGAAATTTATCTAATTTGAAACCATTGGTACGAGTTCTTTCGCTATCACTGAGCTTTAGTACATTTGTCATGTCCCCTTTGTTAATCCCACTAACCCACTTGAACACCTCTATCATATCCCCTCTAACTCTGCGTCTCTCTAACGAATGTAAGCCTAATTTCTTCAACCTTTCTTTATACGGAAGATTTCTAATATTATGGATCATTTTTGTCATTCTACGTTGTACTCTCTCCAATGAATCTATGTCCATTCTGTAATAAGGACACCAAAATTGAACAGCATAATCCATATGGGTCTCACTAATGACAAGTAAAGTTTTAAGATAACATCAGTAGTTCTGTTACTCACACTCCTTCAATACTGCGTTCAATCCTGGTGCCCTTATTACCAAAAAGATATAAACAAGCTAGAACGAGTTCACGTAGAGTTACCAAAATGATACCTAGCCTAAAGAACAAACCATACGAAGAGCGTCTTAGAGAATTAAATCTATTTCCTTTAACCCAGCGCAGATTAAGAGGCGACTTAATTCAAGTGTTCAAAATCATCAAAGGCATCGACAATATGAACTGTAGTAAGTACTTCACTATCGACCAATCTAATTACACGCGGGGAAACGGTTGCAAAATTATTGGTAAATCTTTTAACTCACACAAATCTAAGAATTTCTTCTTCAATCGAGTTGTCAACTTGTGGAATGGGCTTCCCCGAGTCGTTATAGACTGCAGCACCGTTGATTCATTTAAACTCCGCTTAGACAAATATCTCGCATCAAACCCGCGACTGACTGCGTTTGTAAATGAATAACTTTATTGTATACCCCCCTCAGTTACTAACCCATCTGTCCCCTACTAACTTCCTAATCCTGCCACGGACATTAGTTCTAGGGCAGTAGTTCCCTTTCCAATGTTCCCTTACCCACTCTAAACCACTGTTTGGACACTTGATCCTCAGTGTTTTGGAGGACAAGCAGCCTAGAAGGGTCACTAGACCTGTTGTTGCTTGATTTCCTTTGTACTCCTTTGTACTCCTTGAGATGAACCCGAGAATCTTGTTTGCCTTGTTTCGAACGCTTATACACTGTTGTCTAGGCTTCAAATCATTGCTAACAAACACACCTAGATCTTTCTCACAATTCGAGTTTTCTAATTCCACATTAGCTAGTTTATATTTAACATTTGTATGCATCTTCCCTATCTTTAATACCTTGCATTTGTCAATGTTAAACTTCATCTGCCAATTTACTGACCATTCGTGTAAGGTATCTAGATCCCTTTGGAGGCACTCTATATCTCTATCTGAATCAATTGTTCTCCCCATTTTGGTATCGTCTGCAAATTTACTTATCCTACTAGTTATACCTAAATCAAGGTCATTTATGTATATAACAAACAACAGGGGACCTAATACAGATCCCTGGGGGACACCACTTTTGACTGCTCCCCATTCTGACTTCGTACCATTTATGCTGACTCTCTGCTTCCTACCAATTAGCCATGACCTAATCCATCCCAACAACGCCCCACCTATTCCATGCGCCTCAACCTTTCTCATCAATCTCTCATGGGGGACTCTGTCGAAAGCTTTACTGAAATCTAAATATATTATATCATAATTATGACTTGTCATTATCTACTGCTTCATATACCTCTGAGAAAAAACTAAGCAAATTAGTAAGGCAAGAACGTCCCTGAGTGAATCCATGCTGAGAAGAATTTATTAAATTAAATGTATCTAAGTGGTTTCTAATTTTACTAGCAATAATTGACTCTAGTAGCTTTCCTATGATTGATGTAAGACTAATGGGACGGTAATTGGATGCTATTGATTTGTCACCTTTTTTGAAGATCGGAACTACGTTTGCAAGCTTCCAAGCTTCTGGAACTATACCTGTCTCCAATGACTTGTTAAATAAAAATGTTAATGGGTAACTTAACTCATCCCTACATTATTTTAATACTCTAGCATATACCTCATCAGGACCAGGCGATTTATGAGGTTTCAGTCTGTCAATTTCCTTAAGCACATAATTTCTACTTATAGTAACCGTACTTAACCTATTTTCTATACTATCGCTATATACCTTACGGACTTCTGGAAACTGTGCCAAATTTTCATTAGTGAAAACGGAAAGAAATTGACTATTTAATGTACTGCACATTTCTAAATCATTTTCTGTCATTTCTCCTGTCGAAGTTTTAAGGGGACCAATTACATCTCTAACCTTGGATTTATATAGTTGGTAAAAAGCTTTAGGATTATTTTTTGAGTCATTGGCAACCTTAATTTCATAATTTATTTTTTCTTTCCTAATATCCTTTTTTACCTGTCTTGATAGATTCTGATAGGAAGCAAGTAGGTGAATTTCGCCTTTTCTAATTTTTCTATATATTCCTCTCTGTTGTCCTAAAAGATCTAATAGTCTATTATTCATCCATTTGGGTTGGTTCTGTGTTGATCTAAATTTTCTTTTGGGGATGTATTTATTTTGTGCATTGAATACTGACTTGATAAAATTATCGTATGTATCTACCAAGGTTGACGTCTCTTCCTGACTTAAGATGACAGGTGCCTGAGAAGGGGTACACTCATTTGGACACCTGGATCGACTTAATTTTTTTACCATAGGGTCCGCTAATAGGGCTCTTCTTAACCCACCATAATTGGCTTTTCTAAAGTCAGGTATTAATGTTGTATTCTCTCTGGTATTACCTTTCCATTGTATATTAAAATACACAGAATTGTGGTCACTATTTCCTAGGTGGTCCCCTATCTCTACATTATTTACCATATGTTCATTGTTACTGAAAACTAAATCGAGAATATTATTATCTCTAGTCGGCGTATCTATGAATTGAAATAACAAACTATCTTGTACTACCTCTATAAACTCCTCAGAATCAGAGTCTCCTATTTGATGCTGCCAATCTATATTCGGAAAATTAAAATCCCCCATAATGCACACATTGCATGTGTATGTGCAGTGTTTTTGTTTTCCTTTCATTTGACTAACTTGTGTGCATGACTTCATATATACTGGTTAGTTTATGCCCGGAAATATCCACATTCACTGTATATCATATTTTGTATTATTATACTGTCAATGTTGAATGTATATTTGTCAGATGAAACTGTTCTCATAAATATTTGTCAGATGAAACTGTTCTCATAAATATTTGTCAGATGAAACTGTTCTCATAAATATTTGTCAGATGAAACTGTTCTCATAAATATTTGTCAGATGAAACTGTTCTCATAAATATTTGTCAGATGAAACTGTTCTCATAAATATGTGTCAGATGAAACTGTTCTCATAAATATTTGTCAGATGTAACTGTTCTCATCAATATTTGTCAGATGAAACTGTTCTCATAAATATGTGTCAGATGAAACTGTTCTCATAAATATGTGTCAGATGAAACTGTTCTCATAAATATTTGTCAGATGAAACTGTTCTCATAAATATTTCTCAGATGTAACTGTTCTCATAAATATTTGTCAGATGAAACTGTTCTCATAAATATTTGTCAGATGAAACTGTTCTCATAAATATTTTTCAGATGAAACTGTTCTCATCAATATTTGTCAGATGAAACTGTTCTCATAAATATGTGTCAGATGAAACTGTTCTCATAAATATGTGTCAGATGAAACTGTTCTCATAAATATTTGTCAGATGAAACTGTTCTCATAAATATTTCTCAGATGTAACTGTTCTCATAAATATTTGTCAGATGAAACTGTTCTCATAAATATTTGTCAGATGAAACTGTTCTCATAAATATTTTTCAGATGAAACTGTTCTCATAAATATTTGTCAGATGAAACTGTTCTCATAAATATTTGTCAGATGAAACTGTTCTCATAAATATTTGTCAGATGAAACTGTTCTCATAAATATTTGTCAGATGAAACTGTTCTCATAAATATTTGTCAGATGAAACTGTTCTCATAAATATTTGTCAGATGTAACTGTTCTCATAAATATTTGTCAGATGAAACTGTTCTCATAAATATTTGTCAGATGAAACTGTTCTCATAAATATTTGTCAGATGAAACTGTTCTCATAAATATTTGTCAGATGAAACTGTTCTCATAAATATTTGTCAGATGAAACTGTTCTCATAAATATTTGTCAGATGAAACTGTTCTCATAAATATTTGTCAGATGAAACTGTTCTCATAAATATTTGTCAGATGAAACTGTTCTCATAAATATTTGTCAGATGAAACTGTTCTCATAAATATTTGTCAGATGAAACTGTTCTCATAAATATTTGTCAGATGAAACTGTTCTCATAAATATTTGTCAGATGAAACTGTTCTCATAAATATTTGTCAGATGAAACTGTTCTCATAAATATTTGTCAGATGAAACTGTTCTCATAAATATTTGTCAGATGAAACTGTTCTCATAAATATTTGTCAGATGAAACTGTTCTCATAAATATATCCAAGATGCAACCTCCACGCCAGAGCAGTATCTCGTACTTAAGGGGGTAGTACTCGCTTTTTATGGACCCCCTTCTCCCTCATGTTTAGCATATTAGTGTTGAGGTTTTAAGACGTTCGTTTCGTTAGTCTGGCGATTTTGAGACCTTTCGCCTCATTTGTTTGTCAATATTAAGACCTTTCGTGCCCTTTAGGTGTCAATTTTTGTTCCTGGCGAGCGAAAGCGAGCCTCTAATTTTAGAAGAAATGGGCCTTCGGCCGGGACATTTTTCTGCCGAAAATTGTACAAATTTATCCTGAAAGGGGGTGTAAGGGTTGTTTTTCTAAGCTTGAAATAGAGGTCTAGCGAAGAAAATACCAAATAAATTAATACAGATATATATACAGTATATCGACCACAAACCAAGCAGTGATGTTATATATTTCACTTATAAGTTAACGGAAGTCTATTCCATGTGCAATACCAAGTTAAGGGGAGATTTCCACTTGAGAGATTTTTTTCTTGACTCCTTTCTCCCTCATGTTTAGCCCCATTGCTTTTCTAATTTTAAGACGTTCGCCCCATTATTTTGACGATTTTAAGAACTTTCGACCCATTTCTGTCAATTTTAAGACCTTTCGTGCCATTTAGGTGTCGATTTTATCCTGGCGAGCGATAGCGAGCCTGTAATATAAGAGGAACCGGCTTCCAGCCGGGACATTTTTCTACCGAAAAATGTACAAATTTAGCTTGAAAGGGGGTCTAGGGGGAGTAATTATAAGCTTGATGGAAGTCTAGGGAATCAACTAAAAACCTCCCCTTAAATATATCATGTGTCTGTCTAATCAACTCCTGAAGTAATATGGTAACGTGTGTTGTAATTTGGCTGATTAACCCTTTGAGTACCAGCGACGTGTGTTATATTAACCCTTTGAGTACCAGCGACGTGTGTTATATTAACCCTTTGAGTACCAGCGACGTGTGTTATATTAACCCTTTGAGTACCAGCGACGTGTGTTATATTAACCCTTTGAGTACCAGCGACGTGTGTTATATTAACCCTTTGAGTACCAGCGACGTGTGTTATATTTTGTTTGTTCTAGCTGTATTTAGACGACGTTATGCAGCTTAGGAAGGATCGGTGGTAGTTAAGGGGAGGTATTTAGTGTGTTCCCTAGACCTCCATCAAGCTTAAAATGACACCCTCTAGGCCCCCTTTCAAGATAAATGTGTACATTTTTCGGTAGAAAAATGTCCCGGCCAAAGGCCGCTTCCTCTTACATTACAGGCTCGCTATCGCTCGCCAGGAAAAAATGGACACCTAAATTGCATGAAAGGTCTTAATATTGACAGAAATGGGGCGAAAGTTCTTAATTATGGGGCGAACGTCTTAAAATATCAAAAGCAATGGGGCTAAACATGAGGGAGAAAGGGGTCCAGAAAAAAAAATCCCTCAAGTGGAAATCTCCCCTTAAAAGAGTTGGTTGAGATAGTTTGAAGTATTATTATAACTAGAGGTCCTTCCTAAGCTGAATATAATCGTCTAATTAATAGTTGCCGGAATAGGAAGCAAAGGACGTCCCTGGTACTGAACGGGCTAAGGGGAGGTTTCCACTTGAGGGATTTTTTTTTTTCCGAACTTCCTTCTCTCTCCCAATGTTTAGCTCCATTGCTTTTGATATTTTAAGACGTTTGCCCCGTTAGTTTGGCTATTTTAATAACTTTCGACCCATTTCTGTCAATTTTAAGACCTTTCGTGCCATTTAGGTGTCGATTTTTTCCTGGCGAGCGATAGCGAGCCTGTAACTTAAGAGAAATCGGCCTTCGGCCGGGACATTTTTCTACCGAAAAATGTACATATTTATCTTAGAAGGGGGTCTAGGGGTGTAATTTTAAGTTTGATGGAGGTCTAAGCAACACACTAGAAACCTCCCCTTAATGAACCCTGATGCCAATGAATAAGGTGTAAATCTCCTTATATTTAATTTATGCTTAACCCCGTTCAGGTTTCTGGGAGAGCGATAGCGAGCCTGTAACTCTGAAGAAATGTACTATTGAATAATGTACTTATTTAACTTGAAGGAGGTCTGAGTGGGTGTTTTTTTCATTTTTTTCAGTTTGAAGGAAGGCTTGGAAAGCGCGTTTCTTTGTCTTGGGGACAAACTCAAACACATTGCTCAAACATGGCAAAGGTAAGCTAACTCTTCAGTACAAATTAAACTAAGTAGCATAATAACTGACGAAGCCTCGGAACAGATACTGTTAAGTGGCGGTAGTGTTAGTTGGTTACATGACTATAGTCTATTCGCTGTCAGTAGGCGAGAAATCATGACCTCTATCCTCTGTAACTCAAAAAGGGCTAGAGCAAATTGGCTGTAACATCATGTAACTCCTTGTAATACTCTGTCTGTCCGGCAGTGAAGGGGGGTATAGCCCCCTGTATTTGTGTTGACACTGGTCTGGTGTGTGAGTTGTGTGGTTGGGGGAGATGTGGATATGTGTTCAGACAATTGCCGCCTATATTAGTCCACGGTATGGGCTTGCATTCATTTACATTTCTATAATGTCAATGTCTCATTATTGGTACATAATTGGTCATTGGTTATTTAGATGTGTTTACTTCTTGTTTCCTGTATATTATGCCCTAAAATATTGATGGTGTCGTTTTCAAACACCCTCTATACTTTACATACATTGGTAAAACGTCCTTTTGCATTAAATTGCAGTTTGACCTAGATGTGTGTGAATTTGTATTTTGTTTTTCTTGCGGTGTCCCTATCTCACGTAGCCTACACTTTCGTTCTCACATCGAAATTAATTGGTTTTAATTTGGCTGCTTTAGCTTCCCGTTATGCTAATAATACATCACAATCCCTATGATAAAGTTGAGCATATATATAAACCATGGTAAGTAAGACTATATTGCTCGCTATTACCTAAAACAAGCGACATGAATCCACGTCGGTCGGTAAAAGTTAAGTCAGTTGAAGCGGCAGCACCAGCAGCATGATCATGATTGGCTGTCTTATCAGTACCCTGATAATATATTTATTATCTGTATTGTTCCTTATTTATTCATTATACTAGATATGTTTAAGTACTTGTAATGATCACGTAATAAATTAGTGCTATCCGAACCTAAAGAGCTAGTAAATATCACAGGAATCACAATAATAATGTATATATCATAAAGTAAATACAAGCAAAATAAAGAAAAGATAAACCCAAGAAGTAAGCAAGAGTGAAGTCTGACTGACTCGCTCACGCGGCTTAGCCAATTACAGGCCGTGCTTTACGTATTACACATTTAAAATAGGCAGTGGCAGTATTAATACATATATAGAATAGGCAGTGGCAGTATTAATACATATCATATAGAATAGGCAGTGGCAGTATTAATACATATATAGAATAGGCAGTGGCAGTATTAATACATATATAGAATAGGCAGTGGCAGTATTAATACATATCATATAGAATAGGCAGTGGCAGTATTAATACATATCATATAGAATAGGCAGTGGCAGTATTAATACATATCATAAGCAGTGGCAGTATTAATACATATCATATAAAATAGGCAGTGGCAGTATTAATACATATCATATAAAATAGGCAGTGGCAGTATTAATACATATCATATAGATAAAATGGCTAACTGCATTCCATACGGCACTGTGATTGGCTGTTGCAAACCTTCGACTTAAGGGGAGGTATTTAGTTTGTTCCCTAAACCTCCATCAAGCTTAAAATTACACCCCCTTGACTCCCTTTCAAGATAAATGTGTACATTTTTCGGCAGAAAAATGTCCCGGCCGAAGGCCGGTTCCTCTTAAATTACAGGCTCGCTATCGCTCGCCAGGATAAAATCGACACCTGAATGGCACGAAAGGTCTTAATATGGGGTGAAAGTTCTTAAAATCGCTAAACTAATGGGGCAAACGTTTTATAATATCAAAAGCAATGGGGCTAAACATGAGGGAGAAAGGGGTCAAGAAAAAAATTCCTCAAGTGGACATCTCCCCTTAAACAGAGTTTTAAGTCTGTGGATTACTCGATCTCGATCTTAATCCCGTGTTCTGAATACGGATAAACCTTTGTGTTCGATCCAGGATAGAGTATTAATCCCGTGTTCTGAATACGGATAAACCTTTGTGTTCGATCCAGGATAGAGTATTAATCCCGTGTTCTGAATACGGAAAAACCTTTGTGTTCGATCCAGGATAGAGTATTAATCCCGTGTTCTGAATACGGATAAACCTTTGTGTTCGATCCAGGATAGAGTATTAATCCCGTGTTCTGAATACGGATAAACCTTTGTGTTCGATCCAGGATAGAGTATTAATCCCGTGTTCTGAATACGGATAAACCTTTGTGTTCGATCCAGGATAGAGTATTAATCCCGTGTTTTGAATACGGATAAACCTTTGTGTTCGATCCAGGATAGAGTATTAATCCTGTGTTCTGAATACGGATAAACCTTTGTGTTCGATCCAGGATAGAGTATTAATCCTGTGTTCTGAATACGGATAAACCTTTGTGTTCGATCCAGGATAGAGTATTAATCCCGTGTTCTGAATACGGATAAACCTTTGTGTTCGATCCAGGATAGAGTATGAATCCTGTGTTCTGAATACGGATAAACCTTTGTGTTCGATCCAGGATAGAGTATTAATCCCGTGTTCTGAATACGGATAAACCTTTGTGTTCGATCCAGGATAGAGTATTAATCCCGTGTTCTGAATACAGATAAACCTTTGTGTTCGATCCAGGATAGAGTATTAATCCCGTGTTCTGAATACGGATAAACCTTTGTGTTCGATCCAGGATAGAGTATTAATCCCGTGTTCTGAATACGGATAAACCTTTGTGTTCGATCCAGGATAGAGTATTAATCCCGTGTTCTGAATACGGATAAACCTTTGTGTTCGATCCAGGATAGAGTATTAATCCCGTGTTCTGAATACGGATAAACCTTTGTGTTCGATCCAGGATAGAGTATTAATCCCGTGTTCTGAATACGGATAAACCTTTGTGTTCGATCCAGGATAGAGTATTAATCCTGTGTTCTGAATACGGATAAACCTTTGTGTTCGATCCAGGATAGAGTATTCTCAATCCCGGGTTTAAACCTGCCCCGAAATCCGAGGTTTTAACCACTTCTGAATCCAGGCCTATGGGTCCCCAATATTAACTTGCCAGGGGAAAATTAGAAATATCGAGGAGCGCCGTCAGGAAAAAGTTGAGACAATTCCGTGCCTTATTTTGTTTCTTATTAACTGGAGTAAAGAAGGACTCGAGTTTTTCCCAGTCAACCCCCCGCATTAGTGATTCCCCAGACGGTCCTGTGTAAGATTTCTCAAAAGTTTTCTTACCCTTCCCCCACGACCCCCCCCCCCCCCACAAAACGCTCTCTCTCTCTCTCTCTCTCTCTCTCTCTCTCTCTCTCTCTCTCTCTCTCTACAGTTACGTAAATAAAAAATAAACAGATCAAAAGCGGAATCGGACCGCTAATAGAAGATGGCCAGACAATAACAGGTGACACAAACACGGCAAATCTGCTCAACAAATATTTTGGCTCAGTTTTCACAGAAGAAATTATCGATCATACCCTTGAAAATAACACCTCAACTCATGTGATAGTAGATTTCACCATCAGTGTTAGCGAAGTACAAAGCAAATTGAGTAATTTAAATGTAAATAAGACCCCGGGACCCGACATGCTCCACCCGAAAATGATTAAGAATGTTAAGGACGAAATAGCAAAACCCCTGACACAACTATTTAACTTATCATTACTACAGGGGATTGTACCGAGTGATTGGAAAGATGCGAATATTACGCCGATATACAAGAAGGGTAGCAAGGCCAAAGCGAGTAATTACAGACCAATTAGTCTAACTTCAATTGTAGGAAAAATCATGGAAAAAGTCCTTAGAGATAAGATAGTAGATTACCTCGAATCAAACAACCTAATCAAAAATAGTCAACACGGCTTTAGATCAAATAAGTCATGCCTAACAAATTTGATTGAATTTTATAACAAACTATTCACATATAACGACATGACGAAATCACTAGATATAATCTTCTTGGTCTTTCAAAAAGCTTTCGACAAGGTGCCTCACCGAAAACTATTGGCTAAACTGGAGAGGATTGGTATCAAAGGTGAAATTCATTCTTGGATAAAAAATTGGCTTACAGACAAGACAGAGAGTGGTGATAAATGGAGTGGAATCGGAGTGGAAGCCTGTCACTAGTGGAGTTCCACAGGGTTCAGTCCTTGGACCGGTCCTGTTTCTCATTTACATTAACGATATTGATGTAGGGGTAAACAACACCATTTCCAAATTCGCCGACGATACAAAAATAGGAAATACAGTCCTGAACGAAGATGATAGAAATGCGTTGCAATCTGATTTAAACAAGATATCAGAGTGGTCGAAAAAATGGCAGATGCCCTTCAATGTCGATAAATGTCAGGTGCTGCAGGTTGGTAGCAGAAATATGAAATACAAATACGAAATGAATGGCAAACAAATAAAAACTGCAACAGTAGTAAAAGACCTAAGGGTACTAATATCTGAACACCTAAAAACTTCCGACCAATGTATAGCAGCTGCAAATAAGGCAAACATAGCATTGGGCTTTATTAAACGAAAATTTACATATAAACATGAAAATGTAATAGTGCCACTGTTCAAAAGTATGGTGAGGCCCCACCTTGAATATGGTGTGCAGTTCTGGTCACCTTATCTGATCAAGGACATTGTAAGACTCGAGTCAGTACAGCGTAGAGCGACGAAGATGATACCCTCATTAAGAAATAAACCATATGAAGAAAGACTTAAACGATTGAACCTGTTCTCATTAAAAAGAGGAGGTTGATGGGTCAGCTTATTGAGTGCTTTAAGATACTAAAAGGTTTCGACAAAGTCGATGTAAATGCACTATTCACATTAAACAATACTAATCAAACTCGCGGAAATGGAATGAAATTAAAAACCAAAAAGGCAAACCTAGATGTCACAAAGAGTTTCTTCACCTACAGTGTGGCGACAGAGTGGAATAAACTACCAGCGAGAGTGGTGGAGAGCGACACAATAAACGCTTTCAAGGGAAGGCTTGACCTCTACCTGCAGAGGGCTGGGGTGATATGAAAAAAAAAAATAATATTTATGTATGTGTATGTGTGTGCACTGTACAGTATGTATATACTGTATATATATGTATGTATGTATGTATGTACTTACTCTAGTACTTACTCTAGTTGTATTGCAGGAGTGAGCATGCTCGTTATTTCCCGCCTCCTATATGTGTAGGTGTTATATGTATCGTTGGAATGGCTGTGGATGTGTGTGTAGTCTGTATTTTTAGCCAATTGGCGACATCGGAAATGAAGGCTTAGGGTGGATCTGTATGGTACCATTCTCACTATAGACGGTACCGTCTCGCCCGAAGGCTTAGGTAGCCATCAGCTTAGGTGAACCATATGATACCCATCTCGCCTTGTACCATTTTTGCCAACCCCAGATGGGACGTCACAACGTCGTCCACTTATTCCAGTTACCTATTTACAGCTAGGTGAACTGAGGCTAACACATGAAAGGAGACAAGCCCAATTTGTCTCCGTGTGTATGTATGTATGTGTATATGTGTGTGTGTGTGTGTGTATGTGTGTATATGTATGTACCGGTATATATATATATATATGCATATATACATATATAGTTTGTAAGGCCAGACTGCCTAGTAAGGACCTTGAGGGCT
This sequence comes from Lithodes maja, assembly GCA_037953745.1. Classification (NCBI taxonomy): domain Eukaryota; kingdom Metazoa; phylum Arthropoda; class Malacostraca; order Decapoda; family Lithodidae; genus Lithodes; species Lithodes maja. The sequence continues at coordinate 15,744 of JBAKBP010024849.1, read as the reverse complement.
GTGTGGTCTGTGTATCTATGTAGATCTATGTAGCTCTCTCTCTCTCTCTCTCTCTCTCTCTCATATATATATATATATATATATATATATATATATATATATATATATATATACACCGTATATATATTTATTTATTTATTTATCTCCATCTCTTTCTCTGTCTATCATTCTATATTTCTCAGATTTCGCAGCTTCTTGCTCTGTACAGGGGCACAGTGCGTCCATGTATTGAGTATTGTTCACACGTGTGGGGAGGATCCTCTCATACAGCACTTCTAGACAAAGTAGAAAAGAAAGCCTTCCATCTCATTAACTCGTGTCCACTCACCCATTATCTGCCGTTCCTCTCTCTTCGCCGCAATGTTGCATCTCTCTCACTATTCTACCGCTATTACAATAATCAATGATCCTCAGAGCTCTCTCAGTGTATACCACCCCCTCTTCGTAGAGCATGTAGCACCCATCTTGCAACACTATCCCACCCCTACTCTGTGCAACACTCTAACCCAAGGCATTTTGGCTTGAACGTCCCTTGATTTTGGCCCTGTAACTATTTCAACTCTGGGGGAAGCACTCGCCACAGGCAGTTTTACCTTTTGTCTTACTCACTCACATAGAAAAAAGAAAGAAAGAAAAAAGACTCGTGTATATTTCAGTTTTGGAATACATTCTTAAGTTCAAGGGTTTGTTTTCTTGTAATTACTTAAGGGGGGATGGGCGTATTAATGTTCATATTTGTCTATATTTTTATTTTATTTTTTCGTTCGCTCCCTAGACCTCCCATCATCCTTACCAAAAAAAAAAAAAAAAAAAAATGCCCTTCAAGATAAATTTGTCAATGTTTCGATAGAAATATGTATCGGCCGAAGGCCGGTTCCTCTTAAATTACAGGCTCGCTATCGCTCGACAGGAGAAAATCGACACGTAAATAAGTCTTCACAAAGTCTTCATATTGGCAGGTCATAAAATTGCCAAACTAATGTGACAACGTTTTAAAATCTGAAACCTAAGGGGGGTCTAGAAAAAACAACCATCTCCTTTCAAATACTTCTTTGATAGGCTTGAGTGACTTGTATATACCACAAGCGAGGTCCACGTCAAGTCAACCAGTACATTTGAACTCCTTGAGGACTATGACGCATTTTATTTATTCATTTTGGCTATCTGTAGACGATTGTATACAGCTTAGGAGGGATCTGTGGGAATTAAAAGGGGAAAGACTATAGCAATTCACCCTCTGACCTCCACATGCCCCCACACCCCCTCCTCTTCCTTCCCCTACCCCGATCCTCCTCTTCTCCTCCTCTTCCTTCACCTACCCCGATCTGGGAGTAACAATATCGAGTAACCTAAAACCGAGTCAACAATGTTCAGAAGTTGTTAAGAAGGCAAACAAAATAATTGGCTTTATAGGCAGGTCATTTGAGCATAAATCCAAAGACGTTATCCTAACCCTTTACAATTCCTTAGTCCGCCCTCTTCTGGAATACTGCGTTCAATGCTGCTGCCCTTATTACCAAAAAGACATAAACAAGCTAGAACGAGTTCAACGTAGAGTTACCAAAATGATACCTAGCCTAAAGAACAAACCATACGAAGAGCGTCTTAGAGATTAAATCTATTTCCTTTAACCCAGCGCAGATTAAGAGGTGACTTAATTCAAGTGTTCAAAATCATCAAAGGCATCGACAATATGAACTGTAGTAAGTACTTCACTATCGACCAATCTAATTACACACGGGGAAACGGTTGCAAAATTATTGGTAAATCTTTTAACTCACACGAATCTAAGAATTTCTTCTTCAATCGAGTTGTCAACTTGTGGAATGGGCTTCCCGGAGACGTTATAGACTGCAGCACCGTTGATTCATTTAAACTCCGCCTAGACAAATATCTCGCATCAAACCCGCGACTGACTGCGTTTGTAAATGAATAACTTTATTTTATCCTCCCCTCAGTTACTAACCCATATGTCCCCTACTAACTTCCTAGTCCTGCCACGGACATTAGTTCCAGGACAGTAGTTCCCTTTCCAATGTTCCCTTACCCACTCTATACCACTGTTTGGACACTTGATCCTCAGTGTTTTGGAGGACAAGCAGCCTAGAAGGGTCACTTGACCTGTTGTTGCTTGATTTCCTTTGTACTGTACTCCTTTGTACCCCCTCTTCTCCTCTTCCTTCACCTACCCCCCTCCTCCTCTTCCTTCACCTACCCCCCTCCTCCTCTTCCTTCACCTACCCCCCCCTCCTCCTCTTCCTTCACCTACCCCCCTCCTCCTCTTCCTTCACCTACCCCCCTCCTCCTCTTCCTTCACCTACCCCCCTCCTCCTCTTCCCCCCACCCATCCCCCCTCCTCCTCTTCCTTCACCTACCCCCCCTCCTCTTCCCCCCACCCAGCCCCTTCCTCCTCTTCCCCCCACCCACCGCTCTCCTCCTCTTCCCCCCACCCATCCTCCTCTTCCCCCCACCCATCCTCCTCTTCCTTCACCTATCCCCCCCTTCCTCCTCCTCCTCTCCCCCCACCCCTACCCCCTCCGGAACTCCCCAAATTAGATATCTTTAGAAGTCAAAATTGGAATCTCAGAATCAAGTATATTAAGTTGTGGAACTGAGATTTGCATATTGGTGTAATATCTGCGTCTTCCCCGTGCTGCGTGTGTGTGTGTGTGTGTGTGTGTGTGTGTGTGTGTGAGAGAGAGAGAGAGAGAATGTTTTTGCGTGTGTGTTTGTTTGTCTAGCTGTGTGTGTTTTGGTGGTTTTGGGTACAGCTACAACAGATCAGACATAATGTATATTTTGACTTATAGTGTGGTAGGCACACAGGATGATCAATTCTGGACAAATACTGAGAAAGAGACATAAGTAACAGCTGAAATTTTTCCCATTCAATGAAAAAAAAAATATATATATATATATATATATTTATATATATATATACAGTATATATATATATATATATATACTGTATATATATACTGTATATATACTGTATGCTGCATTCTTCAATGTACTCATCGCAAGGTTTGCAAAATACTGTCTATTGAAATTTCTTAATCTGCTCCACTGAACAAAAACAAAACAAACTATTCTACACATTTGGAGGAAAGTCTGTAGCACGTAGATTCATAGAGCATGATTATATGCCATGTGGATACTCCACATACACAATACCACTGCTGTTTTGGTATACTTACATATTATATTTTTACTGTTGATCCTTTTTAGCTCTAACTTCCAGCCCAGGGTACGTACTGTATTCAAATTGAGGTTAACGTCTTGTTATACGAGAGAGAAGAGAGAGAGAGAGAGAGAGAGAGAGAGCTACATAGAGCTACATAGAGCTACATAGATACACAGACCACACAGACCTCAAGGTCCTTACTAGGCAGTCTGGCCTTACAAACTATATATGCATATGTGCATATATACACATACACACATACATACATATATACATAGTATATATATACATACTGTACAGTGCACACACATACATATACATAAATTTTTTTTTTTTTTTTTTTCATATCACCCCAGCCCTCTGCAGATAGAGGTCAAGCCTTCCCTTGAAAGCGTTTATTGTGTCGCTCTCCACCACTCTCGCTGGTAGTTTATTCCACTCTGTCGCCACACTGTAGGTGAAGAAACTCTTTGTGACATCTAGGTTTGCCTTTTTGGTTTTTAATTTCATTCCATTTCCGCGAGTTTGATTAGTATTGTTTAATGTGAATAGTGCATTTACATCGACTTTGTCGAAACCTTTTAGTATCTTAAAGCACTCAATAAGCTGACCCCTCAACCTCCTCTTTTTTAATGAGAACAGGTTCAATCGTTTAAGTCTTTCTTCATATGGTTTATTTCTTAATGAGGGTATCATCTTCGTCGCTCTACGCTGTACTGACTCGAGTCTTACAATGTCCTTGATCAGATAAGGTGACCAGAACTGCACACCATATTCAAGGTGGGGCCTCACCATACTTTTGAACAGTGGCACTATTACGTTTTCATGTTTATATGTAAATTTTCGTTTAATAAAGCCCAATGCTATGTTTGCCTTATTTGCAGCTGCTATACATTGGTCGGAAGTTTTTAGGTTTTCAGATATTAGTACCCCTAGGTCTTTTACTACCGTTGCGGTTTTTATTTGTTTGCCATTCATTTCGTATTTGTATTTCATATTTCTGCTACCAACCTGCAGCACCTGACATTTATCGACATTGAAGGGCATCTGCCATTTTTTCGACCACTCTGATATCTTGTTTAAATCAGATTGCAACGCATTTCTATCATCTTCGTTCAGGACTGTATTTCCTATTTTTGTATCGTCGGCGAATTTGGAAATGGTGTTGTTTACCCCTACATCGATATCGTTAATGTAAATGAGAAACAGGACCGGTCCAAGGACTGAACCCTGTGGAACTCCACTAGTGACAGGCTCCCACTCCGATTCCACTCCATTTATCACCACTCTCTGTCTTCTGTCTGTAAGCCAATTTTTTATCCAAGAATGAATTTCACCTTTGATACCTATCCTCTCCAGTTTAGCCAATAGTTTTCGGTGAGGCACCTTGTCGAAAGCTTTTTGAAAGTCCAAGAAGATTATATCTAGTGATTTCGTCATGTCGTTATATGTGAATAGTTTGTTATGAAATTCAATCAAATTTGTTAGGCATGACTTATTTGATCTAAAGCCGTGTTGACTATTTTTGATTAGGTTGTTTGATTCGAGGTAATCTACTATCTTATCTCTAATGATTTTTTCCATGATTTTTCCTACAATTGAAGTTAGGCTAATTGGTCTGTAATTACTCGCTTTGGCCTTGCTACCCTTCTTGTATATCGGCGTAATGTTCGCATCTTTCCAATCACTCGGTACAATCCCCTGTAGTAGTGATAAGTTAAATAGTTGTGTCAGGGGTTTTGCTATTTCGTCCTTGACATTCTTAATTATTTTCGGGTGGAGCATGTCGGGTCCCGGGGTCTTATTTACATTTAAATTACTCAATTTGCTTTGTACTTCGGTAACACTGATGGTGAAATCTCCTATCACATGAGTTGAGGTGTTATTTTCAGGGGTATGATCGATAATTTCTTCTGTGAAAACTGAGCCAAAATATTTGTTGAGCAGATTTGCCGTGTTTGTGTCACCTGTTATTGTCTGGCCATCTTCTATTAGCGGTCCGATTCCGCTTTTGATCTGTTTATTTTTGTTTACGTAACTGTAGAATTTTTTGGGGTTTGTGGCACTTTCTCTGGCAATAGTCATTTCGTAATTTTGTTTGTTCGCCCTAATTATTTTTTTCACTTCCCTTCTACTATTTGTGTACAAGTTTTTAATTACTTCAGTGTTTGTGTTATTTTTTACAAGTTTGAGAGAGAGAGAGAGAGAGAGAGAGAGAGAGTACAAAGGAAATCAAGCAACAACAGATCTAGTGACCCTTCTAGGTTGCTTGTCCTCCAAAACACTGAGGATCAAGTGTCCAAACAGTGGTTTAGAGTGGGTAAGGGAACATTGGAAAGCGAATTACTGCCCTGGAACTAATGTTCGTGGCAGGATTAGGAAGTTAGTAGGGGACAGATGGGTTAGTAACTGAGGGGGGGGGGGGGGGGGATAAAATAAAGTTATTCATTTACAAACGCAGTCAGTCGCGGGTTTGATGCGAGATATTTGTCTAGGCGGAGTTTAAATGAATCAACGGTGATGCAGTCTATAACGTTTCGGGGAAGCCCATTCCACAAGTTGACAACTCGATTGAAGAAGAAATTCTTAGATTCGTGTGAGTTAAAAGATTTACCAATAATTTTGCAACCGCTTCCCCGCGTGTAATTAGCTTGGTCGATAGTGAAGTACTTACTACAGTTCATATTGTCGATGCCTTTGATGATTTTGAACACTTGAATTAAGTCACCTCTTAATCTGCGCTGGGTTAAAGGAAATAGATTTAATTCTCTAAGACGCTCTTCGTATGGTTTGTTCTTTAGGCTAGGTATCATTTTGGTAACTCTACGTTGAACTCGTTCTAGCTTGTTTATATCTTTTTGGTAATAAGGGCACCAGGATTGAACGCAGTATTCCAGAAGAGGGCGGACTAAGGAATTGTAAAGGGTTAGGATAACTTCTTTGGATTTATGCTCAAATGACCTGCCTATAAAGCCAATTATTTTGTTTGCCTTCTTAACAACTTCTGAACATTGTTGACTCGGTTTTAGGTTACTCGATATTGTTACTCCCAAATCGGTTTCTCTGTTTACATTCTTAAGCTGAGTGCCATTCATCGAATAGTTTGCTTTCTCATTTAGGTATCCGATATGTAGTACTTTACATTTATCCGCATTGAAACTCATTTGCCAAATGAGAGAGAGAGAGAGAGAGAGAGAGAGAGAGAGAAAGAGAGAGAGAGAGAGAGAGAGAGATCCTTTTCTCTCTTCTAGCTTCCTTTTCTTTTCCTTCCATTTTCCCTCATTTAGCTTCCTACTATGTTCCCTCATTTAGCTTCCTTCTATGTTCCCTCATTTAGCTTCCTACTATGTTCCCTCATTTAGCTTCCTTCTATGTTCCCTCATTTAGCTTCCTACTATGTTCCCTCATTTAGCTTCCTTCTATGTTCCCTCATTTAGCTTCCTTCTATGTTCCCTCATTTAGATTCCTTCCCTTTTCCCCATTTGTTCTCTTGTAGCTTCCCTCTGTGTCCCCTCTTTTAGCTTCCTTTCATCTTCCCCTCTTTCAGCTTTTTAGTCTGTGTCTCCTCTTTTCGCTTCCTTCGTCTACCACTCTTTCAGTTTCCTTAAGCCGGTATCACACGAGCGCTTTTGCACTCAACATTTATCCTTAACACTGGTCTGGCAGCTCATAAGGTCAACATTTGATATTTGTCTGTTACCTAAGTTCATCTACCATCAGTCTAGTTTCCGATACCAGTGCAAAATATTCAAGACATGTTGCCAGAAAATTTTTGATCATAGAATGTTGACTATAAAAGCTCTCGTGTGATACCGGCTTTACTCTTCCCCCATTATAGTTTCCTCTTCCCTCTTTTAGCTTTTTTAATCTTCCTCTTCTTTCTCTGTTTCTTCGCTTAAGCCGGAGTCACACAAGCCGTTTTTCGAGCAATTTTTACGGGCAATTATGATCTGGCAGCTTTGAAAATTACACTTTATCAGAATTCAGCCGCCTAACATTTTTTTTTTTTTTTTTTTTTTCTATATTCCAACTTACTTCCTCTCGGGCATAGGCTGAGAGCCTTAACATTCACCGCTTTACAATGAACAGTGAAGCCCGTGAGGTCTTGTTCCAGTCTAGGGAGTGAGACATGTGAAGCACGTAGAGTACAACGAGCACCTTGCCTTCACAGGAGGCACGGTGCTCACTCATGGCCCGAAACGACCCCATCTCTGAAGCCACCTCGTTCCCGTGCTTCACTGTCTCACCCTCTACACTCGGACTCTCACACTTACACACACACAACGCCACCTGTTGAGCAGATAACTCACCAGGCATTGCACCCCTATAGCACATTTTGAATATGGGAATATTCATACAGTGCTATTTAATCAGGGAACAATGAGGGTATTTTATTGACGTTTCGGTGGGCTTGTGGTAATGCACTGATACTAGGTACAGCACAAATTCCATCCCAATAATATCTTCCCATTGATACATCGGGATTTGAACCCGGGACCTTTGGATTACCAGGCCAGTGGCAAGACCACTCCACCACACCTCCCCTCGGTCATACTCTACTCATACTCCAACATACTCTACCTTCAGTCTAGTTACCGTTACCAATGCAAAAAAAGTCCCAAAATATAACGAGAAAAAACTTGCTCATGGAAAATTGACGGAAGAATCGCTCGTGTGACAGCGGCTTTAGCTTGCAAGTTTGTTTTCGTATTACAATTTTTAAGAAAGACCTATCAGAGTAAGCGAATACAAAAATACACTTATCCGAATCATAATATGTGATTTTCGCGATGGGAAACACACATTCTTAACCCATTCTGTACCGATGACGTCCTTTTCATTATATTCTGGCAACTATTAGACGGTGTTACTCAGCTTAGAAAGGATGTCTACCCGTTAAAAGAGTACAGACTATTAATCCTTGTACCTACCATATCCTTCCTAAGCTTCATAAAATTGTCTTAAATACAGCTCAAATATTAACAAAAAGACGTACGGTCGAGGTTTAATAAGTGTTGTCATATATTTCACAAATTTTCAGACACTGACTAATACTTTGAGGGATAAGCATTTTTCCCAGTAATTATAAAGATACCAATAACACTTTCTGAGCGAAAACCACTGGAATCTATGACAACACTTAAGGGGAGGTTTTTAGTTTGGTCTCTAGATATCCATCAAACTTAAAATTACACCCCCTTGAGCCCCTTTCAAGATAAATTTGTACATTTTTCGGTAGAAAAATGTCCCGGCTGAAAGCCGGTTCCTCTTAAATAACAGGCTCGCTATCGCTCGCCAGGATCAAATCGACACCTAAATGGCACAAAAGGTCTTAAAATTGACAGAAATGGGTCGAAAGTTCTTAAAATCGTCAAAATAATGGGGCGAACGTCTTAAAACTAGAAAAGCAATGGGGCTAAAGATGAGGGAGAAAGGGGTCAAGACAAAAATCCCTCAAGTGGAGATCTCCCCTTAAAATACCCCCGATTGTACGTCGCCGGTTCTATAAGGGTCAATATCAACCTCCCATTCTAGTATTCTACTGGATAACAACAGCCTACTCAACATACGATGACGGGAACCATTTTGACTGAAAAGACCTCCCTGATTCCGATGAAAAACTTATTATATTTGTTTCGACATTCAAATGATTTAATTCAACTTAGCGGAGTTCAGAGGTTAAAATAGATAAAGTACACTCGGTCCAAAAAGTATCTGCACCCCTACCCCTGATAATCTGGTGTGTACAGCTTGGTAGTATAGGTTGTAGGTCGTAGGTAGTAGGTCTTAGGTAGTAGTATAGATGGATATAGCTATACAGGTAGATATACAAACCCTACCCAGCTGTACACACCAGATTATCAGGGTAGGGGTGCAGATACTTTTTGGACCGAGTGTACATCGACCAAATATCCTTCTCGTTAACCCCTTCAGTACACTCGGATACCATAGTCTCTAGCCCACTCCTAAGAATTCCTGGACCCCATATGTTTTTCTTAATACAATTATAATTATCTGGATTGAGTATTGCATAGAACTTGCTTTTCAATAAATAGTGTATAATTATAGTTTTGTAGTTAATGTATAGACAATTATATTCATACATTTTTTGACCAGAGATATACTTCCATAATAAGAAATAAGGTGAAGTTCATGAATATGTATGAGTGGGCTAGAGATCCAAGTGTCCCTGCAACGTGTTTTATATTTTATACTATAGCTATATTATGTTAGGCAATGGTGTGCAGCTTAAGAAGGATCTGTGGTAGTAAAAAGGGTGAATTAAGGGGAGGTATTTAGTTTGTTCCCTACTTTTTCATCAAGCTTAAAATTACATCCCCTAGACCCCCTTTCAAGATAAATTTGTACAGTTGCTCTTAAATTACAGGCTCGCTATCGCTCGCCAGGAAAAAATCGACACCTTAACGGTACGAAAGGTCTTAAAATTTTCAGAAATGGGGCAAAATGTCTTAAAATATCCAAACTACTAGGGCGAAGGTCTTAAAATCTCAAAAGCAATGGGGAAAAACATGAGGGAGAAAGGGGTCCAGAAAAAAAAATCCCTCAAGTGGATATCTCCCCTTAAGATAGTTCAAAGCCTGTTAATTGCTAGAGGCCCGTATTAAAGTGAATAATACCGTCTATATTAGCATCTAGTGTGTAATGAACAAGACGTTAACTGGTACTGAACGGGTTAAGGGAGCCCACCTCGTTTGTGTCTGTCTCTCTCCCGCTTTCTCTGGCTTGTATCCATTCGGCCCCATTCAGCCTACTGTTTTAAGACGTTTACCCCCATCCAGGTGTCAATATTTTCCTGGCGAGCGGTAGCAAGCCAGCATATATATATTTTTGTTTTGACAGCAAGCTAAATTTGTACATTTTTCGATAGAAAAATTTCTCCGGCGAAGCCGGATTTCTCCATACAATGCTGGCTCGCTATCGCTCGCCAGGAAGAAATCGACACCTGGATGGGGGTAAACGCCTTAAAACAATCGGCTGAATGGGGCCGAATGGATAGAAGCCAGCGAAAGATAATACAAAGGAGAGAAAGATAAAAAAAAAAAAAACGGTGACCCCCCCCCCCCCCCCCCTTAAAGACAACTGAAAACAAACTTCACTCCCTAATTCTGATGGTGACTTTAAGGGGGGGGGGGGGGGGATGGGCGTATTTATTTGCTCATTTATGTATCTTTATTATTATTTGTTTCCTCACTAGGCCTGCATCAAACTTTAACAAAAACACCCAACCAAGACCCTCCTTCAAGATAAATGTGTTCATTTTTCGATAACAAAACAAAAAAATCCCGGCCGTTTCTCTTTAATTACAGGCTCCTACCACACATTTTTCGTAGACTGCCCAAAATCGTCTAACTGTAGCTAGAATAAAAAACGAAAAAGACCGGCGGTACAGAAAGGGTTAAATCATCTCAGGCAGTGTCCCTCCAATTCCCGAGGTTAGCTAACAAACTTCTCCCGCTAATCCAATTGTAATCTGGCTGTTGTCTTAAGGGGAGACTGGCCGTCTGTTTGGTCTATTAATTCATTTATTCATATATTTGTTTAGTTTCCTCCCTAGACCTCCATCAAACTTAGAAAAGCACCCCCTAGACCCCCCTTCAAGATAAATTTGTACATTTTTCGGTAGAAAAATGTGCCGGCCTAAGGCCGGTTCTTCTTAAAATTGCAGGCTCGCTTTCGCTCGCCAGGAAAAAATCGACACCTAAATGGCACGAAAGGTCTAAATATTGACGAAGAAATGGGGCGAAAGGTCTTAAAATCGACTTAATAATGGGGCAAACATCTTAACATCTGAAAACTAATGGGGCTAAACGTGAGGGAGAAAGTGATCCAGAAAACCGGTCCATCCCCCCTTAATTTATACTCGTGGACGGTGAAGGCCGGCTCTTGCATTCTTGAAACACTCTAATTAATGTTATTTTTGGCTAAGACCAGGTGATTTTATTGTATTTATCTGTCTCTTTTGCTGTTCTACTTTTGCTTTTGGGGGCAGGGGGCTTGGAATCCTTCTCCCCTTGTAAAATTCACCTACTAGACGAGACAGATAAAGGGGCAAAGGAACGCAAAAGTGGTCCTGAACATTAGCAATCGGCATTTTAAATGTTGCCTCTGTTTCTGCCCTGTCTCGAGCCTGCCACCCCCAGCTAAGGAGTATGTAGTATACAGTACTCTACCTGAGTATACAGTATACTGTATATGCATACATACATCTTTGAAATTACTTCTAGATATGGAAAGGTTAAGGCTATTTCAATTTACACATTTGACTAACACAGGTCCTTCCAAAGCTGAATATTATCCTATAATGCTAACCCGTCGTATGGGGGAATATGGTACTGATTGAGATAACTCCTCGACTTCTAGGAATGAAGACAATTATGTAACTTGTATTATTGGGTAAAGGGGATAATAGAGTCGTTATGTCATTCCTACATTGCATGCAATAGTTTGTCAGTAACAAGAGTGACGAAAAGGGTACTTAAAGGGGTAGGGGGTATTTATTAGTATATATATAGTAATTTATTTATTATCCTTGTAGTTCTTCCTAGACATCCATCAAGCTAAATATATTCATCTCTTGAAGATGAATTTGTTTATTTGTGTATATAAAAATATTCCGACCGAAAGCCGGTTCCTTCACAATTACAGGCTCGCTATCGCTCGCCAGGAAATAATCGACACCTAAATGGCACGAAAGGTCTCAATATTGATAAAACAATGGGACGAAAGGGCTTAAAATCGGCATATTAATGTGGTAGGCCTAAACGTCTTCAAATCTCAAAACTAATGGGGCTAAGCATGAGGGGGAAAGGGGTCCGGAAAAAGCAACTACCTCTCCCTTAAATGTTGTTTCGACCTGTAGGCCTATATATATTATGTATCCAAATATGTTAAACAATATTGCTCAACGTAAGTAGCCAGATAACCGCTTTATATATGATGTGGGACAGTGGGGTAAAGGAATACCCTAACTGTACAGTCGCGCTAATAAGTCATGTCCCAGCTGTCATTACGTTTGGCTCGCTCTGTGCTGTATTCATGTCTGTCAGATGTTGAATAGGGTGGGTAAGTGTAGGAACATGTTTGTATATTTCACTCGATATGAAGAAATTAAGCTTAGATATTACTGATACCAATTATTGATCAAAACATACTTGGTGCCGAGACATCACTTATTAGCGCGACTGTACACATACAGTAAAGTATATGTTGTAAATTCAGAAAATGTTAGGAAGTTTGAGATAAACCTTGACCGAGAATGGGAAAGGCAAGACCAAAAATTTAATTATAAAGCGCAGATACATGTAAGTCGTTTAAGCAATAGTGAACCAAGAACCTAAAAAGAAGTTTGAAAGATCATGAGCCGGAGTTAAAGGCCAATTTACGGCCTTCTTTCGGAACTTTTCTACGGTATAATAATGTTAGACATAACAAAATACTTCTGCAGTTAGCCATTTAATAGTGGTTTTCTCTGGAGCAATATTTCCGTTTTCTCTTAATAGCACGTACTTTTAGGGAGTAACAAAACTACATTTCCTTGAATTCCACAGCAACAGTTACAACGTACAAGTTATAATAATAATAATAATAATAATAATAATAATAATAATAATATTTATTCAGTTAGCAATTTACAGAGTTGGTACCACATAGTATGTTACAAATATGACATGTACCAGCCTTGCATAATTCCAACTAAGGATAGCCCAATACGGCCGTTAGGCGTATTTCCATTGGGGTCCTTGTGGGATTAGGTTAGCTGGGGAAATGGGGAGGATAAAGAAATAGATACTTTAGAGAAAGTATTTCTAGGGGGTTATTTTAAGATACCTTACATCCTATAGTAAATATCAGTAATCCGTAATCAGTAATCATTTCAGTTTGGTTTGTCTATCTCTTATGTCGTATTTAGTAGTCAAATCAGTAGTACTAGTACTAGTACTAGTACTTTTTTATTTTTGTTTATTTAATATTTTTCATACATTTCATGTTACTACTACTACCATCACCACCTCCACCATCACCACTACCATATATTTAATATTGTACACATACTAAATTTCACAAGCATCAGATACTACTATTCTACACCATGCAACTTCAATCCAGTCTCCTTCCTATGCGACCCTCTGCCACTGCTGCCTCGTAGTCTACTTCTGCCACCGTCACTGGTTGTGGTGCAGACCTTCTTGTTCCCCACAGACATAGTAGTGCTGATCTGAGCAATGAGAAAGATAGACGGCATCTCATCCAGGCTACGACGTGGCTCCTAGGCTGTTGCTTCTTCTCTGCGATGATCTCTGCTAGCCTTGAATAGAAGCACTGGGCCCTGGGTCCCATCCCTCCTGATGTGGTGAAGACTAGTGGGGTAAAGCTGCCATGTTCGACGTGTAAGATCCTTTCTCCATATGTCCTGACCTTCTCTCGTTCGTTCCTCTTGTGTGCAGCCTCCAGAGACAGCTCGCTGTAGCTGTGGGCCATTGGTTCAAATACTCTTATGTCAAAGAACGCTCGCTGTGCATTTGTCCAAAAGCCTCTTGCACTAACGTCCAATCTTGCTTCAGTGGATGTGTTGGCCGTCCTGTGCTGCATGATCTCTCCATCCAAGGGAATGAGTGATGGTTCGCTCACCACATCTCTACACACCTCCCTGAGCATGTTCGCTGTTACATCTCTTACTTCATCGTGCCTGATGCTGATGAATCCTCCTTTCTTACATATCATGGTGTGGTCTGTATCGTTGATGGTTCCACAAACGCATCGATCGGGCAGTCCTTCAATCGGCCAATCATACCTCAGTGCAATAGCATCATTAAATTCTTGTTTGTTGAGATTGAAGCTTTTTGCCTTGATTGGTAGTGTTGTCAGCCAATTTGAAGCGCCCGTTTCTTGTGCTATTTGTAGTTTTCTTGTTTGTCTCGGGTGAAGTTGTCCCATCAATTGTGCCAGGTCATTTTTCTGTGAGTTTTGCCTCTCTGACGTGATGGTCTTTCTGATGTTGTAGATGTCTGCCTGGTCTACTTCACCGTCAGAATCTTGTGCTATGATACGGTCAGTGAGAGATCCTGTTATCTTTACTGAGTTCTGGTATTCCGTTACCGCCCTCTTCACTGGGTCGATGATTCCCATCCCTCCCAACCTAGGAGGCAGTGCGAGCAGCTCCCTCTCTGTATCATTCGGGGTGTGCAACTTTATCCACACTGGGATGAGTTTGTCTCTGATGGCATCTTCCAGCGGTTGAAGTAATGCGCTCACATTTGGAACGGTTCTCATCAAGTAGGTCCAGCGATGTTTGACCCCATATGTGAATGCCGAATACGCGGCCTGTGGTTCCGTCTTTGCAATATTGGCCAGTTTCTCAATTTCTTTTACCCATTCTCTGACCTTCTCCTCTATGTATTTGTTCTTGAACTCTTCCGTGCCGATCACCGCCCCAAGGTGACGCTGTCCGTCCTTTGTTACTACCACTTCACTACCGCTGAAAGCTTCTACCGCCCTTTCATAATGTTCTGTTTTTACTATTAGTATTGACTTTCTGGCATTTGGATGGTACCCTATTTTTGGTCCTACCTCTGATATTTGCTCCCACCAGTGCTTGAGATTGTTGACTTTTCCCGCTCCAGTGAGATCGTCTGCATAGGCCACCTGCTTTACTTGCGTCGCCTCATGGCTTGTTAAGGTTAGCAACACTGAGAGACCTAAGGCGTACATTGCCATTGCTACTGGGTCACCTTGTGTGGTTCCTTCCATTGATTTCAGAGGTGTTCCCCTTCGTGTGTTCTGGTTGTTTACTATGAAGAGGTCCGCAGGCTTTTTATAGGTGTTCTCTACATAGGTGGCAAAACTGGGGCATTTTACTTTGATGTTATATATTGCCGTCTTTCTGTTGATGGTGTTAAAGGCGTTTGTTGCATCCACTAGCAGCACAGCTTCACAGTCCACTTGCTCATATATTTTTCTTATGGCATGAATTGCTGCCTCTCCCCCTGCTTGGTGGCCGGCACACACTTGGAGATTACCGGCCGCTGACCGCACATCGTCTTTCACCACTTCCATAATGCATTTTCCGATGATTCTTCTCAGCACTTCACCCACTCCTACTGGTCTGCATCCTGGATTCTTGTCTAAAGGTATTAGGCGACAAGCTGTGTAAGCCTCCAAATGTTGACAATTTTGGGTGGTCATCTTTCTTGCAAGAGCTGCCAGAGCCCTACATAAGTCTGTTGCTGCTAGTCCGAAGATTGCTCTACTCAGGATTGTCCTCTTCCAGCCGTTTGCATCCAGCCCTGATGGGCCTGCACTGCCTTGTGTCCCTAGAGCTTTTTTCCAAATCATTTCGCCTGTGATTCGTTCGTATATGACGGTGTTCGGTGGTATATAATCACCCTCTAGCCTCTGACTCTCGTGGACACTAGGTTGTGGATGTTTCTCTTTCAACATTTGGATGGTTTCTCTTGTGATAGGCAGCAACCCACAAGCTGCCTCCTTTGTCAGGGACAAAGTACTAGTACTAGTATTAGTACTACTAGTACTAGTACTAG
>JBAKBP010024848.1:0-34433 GCA_037953745.1 Lithodes maja | reverse complement strand
CAATGTAAGTAGTGGGGTACCCCAGGGATCGGTACTAGGACCAATTCTCTTTCTAATTTACATCAACGACATAGATGAGGGTCTCACCTGTACAGTCTCGAAATTTGCTGACGATACAAAAATTGCAAATAGCGTACTCTCAAAAGAACAAGTTGACGATATGCAACACAATCTAGATAAATTGTCATGTTGGGCCCAAATTTGGCAAATGAGTTTCAATGCGGATAAATGTAAAGTACTACATATCGGATACGTAAATGAGAAAGCAAACTATTCGATGAATGGCACTCAGCTTAAGAATGTAAACAAAGAAACCGATCTGGGAGTAACAATATCGAGTAACCTAAAACCGAGTCAACAATGTTCAGAAGTTGTTAAGAAGGCAAACAAAATAATTGGCTTTATAGGCAGGTCATTTGAGCATAAATCCAAAGATGTTATCCTAACCCTTTACAATTCCTTAGTCCGCCCTCTTCTGGAATACTGCGTTCAATCCTGGTGCCCTTATTACCAAAAAGATATAAACAAGCTAGAACGAGTTCAACGTAGAGTTACCAAAATGATACCTAGCCTAAAGAACAAAGCATACGAAGAGCGTCTTAGAGAATTAAATCTATTTCCTTTAACCCAGCGCAGATTAAGAGGCGACTTAATTCAAGTGTTTAAAATCATCAAAGGCATCGACAATATGAACTGTAGTAAGTACTTCACTATCGACCAATCTAATTACACGCTGGGAAACGGTTGCAAAATTATTGGTAAATCTTTTAACTCACACGAATCTAAGAATTTCTTCTTCAATCGAGTTGTCAACTTGTGGAATGGGCTTCCCCGAGACGTTATAGACTGCAGCACCGTTGATTCATTTAAACTCCGCTTAGACAAATATCTCGCATCAAACCCGCGACTGACTGCGTTTGTAAATGAATAACTTTATTGTATACCCCCCTCAGTTACTAACCCATCTGTCCCCTACTAACTTCCTAATCCTGCCACGGACATTAGTTCTAGGGCAGTAGTTCCCTTTCCAATGTTCCCTTACCCACTCTAAACCACTGTTTGGACACTAAGTCTTGATCCTCAGTGTTTTGGAGGACAAGCAGCCTAGAAGGGTCACTAGACCTGTTGTTGCTTTATTTCCTTTGTACTCCTTTGTACTCTCTCTCCTCTCTCTCTCTCTCTCTCTCTCTCTCTCTCTCTCTCTCTCTCTCTCTCTCTCTCTCTCTCTCTCTCTCTCTCTCTCTCTCTCTCTCTCTCTTTCCCACGCATAGACACACACAAGACCACACCCTAGGACCGGTTTGGAGATATTGGCATGGTATAATTATACAAAGGAGTACAAAGGAAATCAAGCAACAACAGATCTAGTGACCCTTCTAGGCTGCTTGTCCTCCAAAACACTGAGGATCAAGTGTCCTAACAGTGGTTTAGAGTGGGTAAGGGAACATTGGAAAGGGAATTAATGCCCTGGAACTAATGTCCGTGGCAGGATTAGAAAGTTAGTAGGGGACAGAAGGGTTAGTAACTGAGGGGGGGATAAAATAAAGTTATTCATTTACAAACGCAGTCAGTCGCGGGTTTCATGCGAGATATTTGTCTAGGCGGAGTTTAAATGAATCAACGGTGATGCAGTCTATAACGTCTCGGGGAAGCCCATTCCACAAGTTGACAACTCGATTGAAGAAGAAATTCTTAGATTCGTGTGAGTTAAAAGATTTACCAATAATTTTGCAACCGTTTCCCCGCGTGTAATTAGATTGGTCGATAGTGAAGTACTTACTACAGTTCATATTGTCGATGCCTTTGATGATTTTGAACACTTGAATTAAGTCACCTCTTAATCTGCGCTGGGTTAAAGGAAATAGATTTAATTCTCTAAGACGCTCTTCGTATGGTTTGTTCTTTAGGCTAGGTATCATTTTGGTAACTCTACGTTGAACTCGTTCTAGCTTGTTTATATCTTTTTGGTAATAAGGGCACCAGGATTGAACGCAGTATTCCAGAAGAGGGCGGACTAAGGAATTGTAAAGGGTTAGGATAACTTCTTTGGATTTATGCTCAAATGACCTGCCTATAAAGCCAATTATTTTGTTTGCCTTCTTAACCCGGGAGCTGCAGGGAGACTCTTAAGAGTTCCCCCGGCGGACTGCGGGAAGACTCTTGTGAGTAAGTAAAATAAAAAATCAACTTTTGACATCGAAAAAAAAAAAAAAATATTTTATTTTTTTTATTTTTTTATTTTTTTTTGGCCCCTGGGCCATGCAAAATCTCAGTCCTCTACCTCCCCTCCTTCCCCACTTTCCTCCTCTCCTTCAGTTATCACCTATTTTCCCTATTATTCCCTTATTCTGAGGTATATTTTCGTGCTAACATTAGCGAGTTGCAAGCAGGGTGTTGTCATCACTGATAGCAAGCGAGTGCAAGAGAGAGAGAGAGTATCGATCGACTGTGTCTCAGTGGCCTTGGGGGAAATTGGCGGGATAGCAGTTTGCCTCACCCATACATTATACAACTCGCGGGCTATATCTCCGATTTTGACCATCCAAACGCTGTTTTCACTCGTTTTATTGTTGTTTCAGGTTAATACCTTTATAATCAACCCATAATAGGCGCATATGGATAATTATTAATGCTATTAATGGTACAATGAATATTTTAGTGACGGAAACACCTCAAATACGTCAGCACAGGGGGACGTTTTCAATTACCCCCGTGCGCACTTCAGAGGTTAACAACTTCTGAACATTGTTGACTCGGTTTTAGGTTACTCGATATTGTTACTCCCAGATCGGTTTCTCTGTTTTCATTCTTAAGCTGAGTGCCATTCATCGAATAGTTTGCTTTCTCATTTAGGTATCCGATATGTAGTACTTTACATTTATCCGCATTGAAACTTATTTGCCAAATTTGGGCCCAACATGACAATTTATCTAGATTGTGTAGCATATCGTCAACTTGTTCTTTTGAGAGTACGCTATTTGCAATTTTTGTATCGTCAGCAAATTTTGAGATTGTACAGGTGAGACCCTCATCTATGTCGTTGATGTAAATTAGAAAGAGAATTGGTCCCAGTACGGATCCCTGGGGTACCCCGCTACTTACATTGGTCCATTTAGATGCCTTACCGTTTATGACTGCTCTTTGCTTTCTGTCGCTGAGCCAATTTTCTATCCATTTCAACACACCGTCTTGTATTCCATGCGCTTTTAGTTTTAGCAGTAAACGTTTGCGGGGAACTTTGTCAAAGGCCTTTTGAAAATCAAGGTATATAATATCTACAGCTTTACTCTCATCGTAGAGGTTGAGGATATTGTGGAAGAAGTCTAAGAGGTTTGTTAAACAGGAACGTTTTTTACGAAAGCCGTGTTGAGTATCTTTAAGTATTTTATTTTCCTCGAAGTGATTTACGAGTCTGTCTCTTATGACCGTTTCTAGCATTTTACATACAACTGAGGTTAAGCTAATTGGACGATAGTTACTGGGTAGGGATTTGCTGCCTTTTTTGAATATCGGTGTTACGTTGGCTAGCTTCCACTGATCAGGCATAGTTCCAGACTGCAAGGATTTATTGAATAGTAATGACAGTCGTTTGGAGAGCTCATCCTTAGCTTCCTTTAGAACTCTAGGTGAGATTGTATCAGGTCCAGGCGTTTTATTTACCTTGAGTTTATCTAAACAATTCGATACTTCTCTCTCTGTAACGGTGATATTGCTTAGAACATCTGAATTATCGATCTGAATCGGCGATGGTGTAGGGATATCACTGAGGTTTTCTGTTGTAAAAACTGATGCAAAGAAGGTATTGAGGGCATTACTCATTTGTACTTCGTCTTTGGTGTATTCTCCATTTTCATCGACTAACGGTCCAACAGTTGAAGTAACTACTTTTTTCTTGCTGATATAACTATAGAATTCTTTCGGGTTTGTTTTACTTTGATTCGCAATATGTAACTCTAAGGTCTTTTTACTTTGCTTAATTAACTTTTTGGCTTTGCGTCGTAGCTCTACAAATTTCACCCGTTCTTCGTCATTTTGTGAGTATTTTAATCTATCATTAGCAAATTTTTTAGCAAGTAGGCAGTTTGAAATGTCTTTATTCCACCATTTGGGCTTATTATTATGGCCTGGACGCCGTATTTTCGATTGTATGCAGTCTTGCACTGCTTTTAGGTAAGTGGTTTCGAATAACTTCCAAGATGTATTTATGTTGTTATTGTTAATTAAATAGCTCCAGTCAGTTTCTTTAAACATAGCTCTAAGTTTATGGAAGTTTGCTTTCTTGAAATTAGGGACTTTTTCGATGCTACTATTTGGTTCGTTACTAGTAAACTTTATAGTGAAAGTTATCGTACGATGGTCGCTGTTACTGAATTCATCACCAACATTCAAATTCTCTATTAATTCTTCTGTTGTTGCAAGTACAATGTCAAGAACATTATTACCACGGGTCGGCGTTCGAACAAATTGATAAAGCGAACTCTCTTGCAAGTTCGTATACAAGTCATGTCCGGAGTGTGAAGTAAGAATATCGCCCCACTTGGTCACAGGTAAATTAAAGTCGCCAAAAATTACGGTATCTTGTGAGTTACTTACATCTGCAATTTGTTCGTAAATTTCTCGGTCAGTTTGCACTGATTGAGCTGGAGGTCTGTATATTAACGCAAGTATTATTTTTGTACCTTTATTATTCTTTATTAGCACAAAAGATGTGTCGACGTTCACAATTTGAGGTTTTGACAAGAGGGTAGGGTTAAGAGTTTCTTTGATATAAAGTAAAACGCCACCTCCATTTCTATTTATTCGGCTTTTCTCAAACATTACATAACCGGGAAGTGAATACTCTGCTAAAAAGTCTATCTTCGGTATTGAGCCAAGATTCTTTATGCCAATCACATCATAATTTTCTGTAAACACTAGCTCTTCTAAATCTGAAAATTTATTGCGTATGCTACGAGCGTTTGCATAGAAAACCTTTAAATTTGTTGTTTTAGATCTCACGGAACGCTCTTTAATAATATTTTTGGTTCTTGTCGGATCTACGTTTATGTTCATGGCTGTCCTCGGTCCTCGCTGTCTTCGGTCCTTATCGCTGGTGGTCCTCGATTGCCTCTGTTTTTTGCTTGGCGTTGGATGATTTATGTCACTGCTGCTTCTTCTCGGATGGCGTTTTTTTATCCATGGCTGCGGACTGCTTCGTGTAGGAGACGACCCATGCGTGCTGAACCCACAGGGTTTAGATGAGTGCCATCCTTGTGGAACAGAGTAGGCTGGTTGTAGAAGTTGTCCCAGAGGTTGATGAATTAAACTTCTTCCTTCAGACACAAATATTTTAGTCGGCTATTTGTGCTGAAGGCCTTGTCGTAGAATTTGTCAGGTGCGTCGATCTTGGGGAGAATGCCTGAGATTATGATATTCCTTGACTTGTTTTTGTAGTGCTGGATCATCTTGCGATATTTCTCCATCAACTCTTCGGATACACCGATAAACAAGTGAAATAAGAGGAAAAATAGGTGATAATTGAAGGGGGGGGGGGATAGGAGGGAAGGAGGGAATTTTGACACATTTGGAGGAGTGAATGGAGGGGAATTATCTCACTTAAACACAATTTCTTTTGTAAGTGCTACTGGTACCTTTTAAAAGTTTTTTTTTTAGGCCTTACGTCTTAAGAGGATCGTCGCCTGCTGTGGGATACAGGATTTGATGAAGGGGATAGATAGATAGGGGATTTGATAGATAGAGAAATTGTGGAAATTGAACAAAGGCTAAGAATATCATATGAACTACAACATATGGAAGAGGAGAGGAAAGCTATTGCAGGTATAAAGGAAAATTCCAAATACTTCTTTTCATACGCCAAACAAAAGGCTAAAACAACATCAAACATCGGCCCACTGAGCAAAGGGGACTGCTCTTTCACAGGGGACAAAAAGGAAATGAGCGAACTCTTAAGCAGGCAGTATGAAATGGCATTCAGTGAGCCTGATGAAACAAAAGTCATCAGAAACCAAAATATATTTTTCATGGAAACCTTCCCCACGGAAACCCCCCAGATGCTGGATATTGATTTTGGTCCAAAAGACATTGAAGAGGCCATTTCCAACATGCCATCCCACTCGGCACCAGGCCCGGACTCATGGAATTCGATCCTAATGAAGAAATGTAAGGAAAACTTCTCAAAACCCCTGGCTATAATGTGGAGAAGGAGTCTAGCCACTGGTGACATACCAGATAGCTTGAAAAACGCAATAATTGCCCCACTGCATAAGGGAGGGAGTAAAGCACTACCAAAAAACTACCGCCCGGTAGCTCTAACCTCTCACATCATTAAATTTTTCGAGCGAGTCCTGCGAAGCAAAATTTCAACATTCATGGAGGCAAATGAACTACACAACACCGGTCAACATGGGTTCAGAGCGGGAAGATCATGTCTCTCACAACTTTTGGAACACTATGACAAAATTCTTAAAGCGCTAGAAGAAAAGAAAAACGTGGATGTCATTTACACCGATTTTGCTAAGGCATTTGATAAATGTGACCATGGTATAATAGCCCACAAACTGAAAGCAAAAGGTATAACTGGGAAAATCGGACGGTGGATATACAATTTCCTCGTAAACCGAAAACAATCAGTAGCAGTAAACCAAGTCACATCTGAGCCTTCGGATGTCAAAAGCTCAGTGCCCCAAGGAACAGTGCTAGCGCCCCTTCTGTTCCTCATACTAATTTGCAACATAGATACCAACACCAGACACTGTACGGTGTCGTCTTTTGCTGATGACACAAAATTAAGCAAGATAGTAAACACACAAGAGGACACGGGCCGACTGCAGGAAGACATGAATGTAGTGTTCCAGTGGACCAGGGAAAACAACATGCAATTCAATGAAGAAAAATTCCAATTAATACGGTACAGAGATTATAATGGTGTTAAAGAAATTACAAATTACCTAACAGAATCTAACCACAAAATAGAATGGAAAGACAGTGTGAAAGACCTTGGGGTATTAATGTCTGAAAATATGGGTTTCAAAGTACATAACCAGGTCAAAGTGGAGGCTGCAAAACGTCTAACGGGTTGGATTCTGCGTACTTTTAAAACATGCGGTGATTTTTTTTTTCTATGTGATTGAGGGAGGCAAAAGGCCTATGATAACGCTCTTCAAATCTCTAGTGCTACCGCGGCTTGAATACTGTAGCGTATTAACATCCCCATACAAAGCAGGTGAAATAAATGATGTAGAGAGTGTACAAAGAAATTTCACTTCGCATATAAGTTCGATAAAACAGCTTCACTATTGGGAGCGTTTAAGAGCACTGAATCTGTACTCACTGGAAAGCAGAAGAGAACGTTACCTAATAATATACACATGGAAAATCGCAGAGGGTTTAGTACCAAACCTACATACTCCGATAGTCATGAAATTCAGTGATAGGAGAGGCTGGGAATGCGAAATCCCCCGGATGAATAACAGGGGTGCTATGGGCTCTCTGCGAGAGGGCTGGTTATCACACAGAGGCCCACGTCTCTTCAACAAACTCCCACGGCGAGTAAGATACATGAGGGACATCTCGTTAGACAACTTCAAGAGAACCCTAGATGTCGAACTGCAAAAAGTGCCAGACGAGCCCATCCTCGCAAGGGAGCGAGCTGTCGCTTCAAACGGTCTACTGCACCAAATCACCACCCATAACGAGGGGCGTCGCGCTCCTTGGTACCGCTAGAAGAGTGGCGAACACATATTAACCCTCTCCGACATATGACGCAATTTTGAGCCTATTGGGGATACTTTAAAGTCTTTGTTACCATCAGGGGTATTTAGAAACCTTTAGTTTAGTTACTTCAACCTATGCAGTTGTCTTTGAGTAAGTTGTGGGCAGAAAACGAATTTTGGAGAGGTAATTATAAGAGTGAGAGAACTCTATTTCTTATTGCTAATCTGGCAACCTCTGCGTCATATGAGTCTGAAGGAGTTAAGGTAAGGGGGCTCTGCCCCCCCCCCCTCACCCCTCCATGACTTATTGGAATTCTTATCTATTTTGTTAGTAGGGGCCCAAAAACCTTATCTATCTATTGCCGGATGCCGTGATCCCCGAAGGGGTGGCCATGAACGAAACACCCAATGCACCTCTGTCCTCAGTCAGTCGATGCCCCTCCTCCCATCCAGCACCACTTTCACACATATATATATATACTTCTTAACTCCATCCTTCCACCTCTCTCTTGGTCTACTTCTCCCTCTCTGTCCTTCCACTTCACTCTCGTACACTCTCTTGGTCATTCTCTCGCTTCCCATATGGTCCATATTGCTGAACCATCTCAAGGTGTTCCTTTTCACACTTTCCAGCACATCTACATCCACACCACACCGCTCTCGTACTTCCTCATTCGTCTGTTTATCCCTCCATGTAACTTCGCACGCACTTCTCTCAAGTAACTAATTTCCACTCCTCTCACTCTTGGTTTGTGTCTCTCCAACAACATTCATGCTTGGCTCCCGTAAGTCAATGTCGGGATTACCACATTGTCATGCAAGGACTTCTTTACTTCCCCTCCCTCTTCTGTCTCTCTCCCCACCACTCATTGTCCCCTCCCACCTGACGTTCATTACCCTCCCTCTTTTTTATCTCTCCCCACCACTCATTGTCCCCTCCCACCTGACGTTCATTACCCTCCTTCTGTTTCTCTCCCCACCACTCGTCCCCTCCTATCTGACGTTCATTACCCTCCCCCTTCTGTCTCCCCACCACTCGTTGTCCCCTCCTATCTGACGTTCATTACCCTCCCCCTTCTGTCTCCCCACCACTCGTTGTCCCCTCCTATCTGACGTTCATTACCCTCCCCCTTCTGTCTCCCCACCACTCGTTGTTCCCTCCCACCTGATGTTCATTACCCTCCCCCTTCTGTCTCTCTCCCCACCACTCGTTGTCCCCTCCCACCTGACATTAATTGTTTTGTCTATATTCCAAATACTCCCTCTCGGGCATAGGCTGAGAGCCTGCACATCCAACCGCTCAACACGGTGAAGCCCGTGAGGTCTTGTTCCAGTCTAGGGAGTGAGACACGTGAAGCATTAGAGTTCAACTCACGGCACGAAGCAGCTTCATCTCTGAAGCTGCCTCCCCTTTGTGCTTCACCGTCTCACCACCAAGAATCGGACCCTCACTTTCAGAACGCCACCTATTGAGCAATGAACTCACTATGCATTGCCCCCCTGTAGCATATTTTGAATATGGGAATACTCATACAGTGCTATTTAACCCTCCTTGCCCGGGCAGCCTTTCTAAATGACAGCGCTCGTATCCGGGTGATCTGGCTGAAAATTAACACTCATAAACAAAGGCCTATCTCCGTTAATACAATAGCTACACTGATCAAACAAATGTCAAAATGTACTCCTTACCTTGCTGTATAGACTGGCATTGAGTAGAGCTCTCTAGCTCAACTGGTTCCGGAGTTATGGCGATGTTAGTGGAGGTAACTTTTGGCGCCTCCGAACACTCAACTGCGGCCCCGGCTACGATACACTATTGCACTCGTCGCCCCACCCGCAATTATGCCGGGAAGCGATTTGAGTGTTTTTATTGTTTATTCTGCCATTTACTATAATATGTTATTTTCACCCAATAAAGTTATTTTTGTGTCTCACTTGTACTTTTATTGTTATTATATTATTAGTGTCACTTTCACTGGACTATGATAGTTGATAGTGTCATTTTCACTTATTTATTGTTAGGTAAGCTATAATATATATTTTAGTGTCACTTTCACTTGTTCATATTGTTATGAAGGCACTTATTATTAGTTATTTGTGTCTCTTTTACTCAGTTTTATTAGTATTATAGTGTCACTTTCACTGGACTAGGATAATTGATAGTGTCATTTTCACTTATTTATTGTTAGGTATAAGCTATAATATATATTTTAGTGTCACTTTCACTTGTTCATATTGTTATAAAGGCACTTATTAGTTATTTGTGTCTTTCACTTATACTCATTATTTTATATTATTATTAGCCTACATTTTAGTGTCACTTTCACTGTCATTGTCACGGGCACTTCATTATTGGACTAGAGTGTGAAACTCGTTGAAGCACTGTCCAGCGCACAGTGCCACTTCACACTCGAGGCATTCCCATGTGGTTTTTGTGGGTTTACGGGGTCCGCGAGTTGTTTGACTACACACATGGCACCTCTTCTGACTCCTAGCTATACCACCTGGTACTTTGGGAGGAAGGGGGTGGAGCTGGTCCGATCCTGAAGTACTCTGCACATGCCGTGCGGTCCAGCCGGCCTGGTCCTTGTATTGGTCTCCCGGCTGTAGCATGGTATTCCAGGAGCTCAAGTATCACCTGCTTGTGGAACTTGCGCAGGGACTTGTACTTCTTGGCTCCTGGAGTATTCAGTCAGTAGATATTGTAGGCATTGAGGGCCGACATATCTACCGTATGCAGAACAAACTTCTTGTACCACCTGCAAGATTTTCGCAGGCAGTCGATGAAGCCCATCTGCATGTCGGACTTATCGATGAGACGCATGTTGATATTGTAGTCCAGAACAGCAGCTGGTTTCTGGATGGGGTTTTTGGTCTTCCTGTCCACCTTCCCTGTGGCGACCATCTCAGTTTTGTGGCATGTGGTGAGGAGGTTGACCTTCCGCTGGTCATGCCAGTGGATAGAGAGGATGGGGCCACTCTTTTTGTGGAAGATCTCGGTCTTCTTGGTCTTGGTCGGGTACACTGGCATGCCCTTCCTCTTGGCCTTGACTGTGCCGACAGTTGCGGTCATGGAGGTACTTGGTGAGGATTGGCGACGTATAATAATTGTCTGTGTACAGGATGTAGTTCTTGTGGAAGTGTTTCTCCATCATCTTCTGTACGACAGCGCCGCCAAATCCAATGTCGGGGTCAGTTACAATTTCACCACCACTGCCGCTGTAGACCACAAAATCCAGCACATACCCCGTCTTGCAGTCGCAGAGGACGAAGAGCTTGATGCCGAAACGGTGTCTCTTCGACGGGCTGTACTGTCTGAAATGCAGCCTACCACGTAACAGGACCAGAGTCTCGTCAAGGCACGTCTTCTGGAATGGAATCCGGTAGGTGGTAAACCGATGACGTATCATGTTATACAGCTTCCTGATTTTCCATAGCGTGTCGGGAAGGTGGACATGCATGTTGTTGGTCAGGTGGAGATACGACAGGATGTCAAAATACCTGTCCCTGGACATGTATTTTCCGAATACTGGAGTTGTGATGAGGTCGGCAGTTATCCAATAATCAGCCAGTGCGTTTTTCCTGATGTGTGTCATCAGCATAGTTAGTGCCAGGAAAACATACATTTCTGCCACAGTGACAGCTCGCCATGCCACCATCTTGGCACTGGTCTTCCTGCCAAGAAAGTTAGCACAGATATCATGATGATTATTAGTTTCCTCGATGAGGGATTCCATGACCTCGTTGTCATAGAAGCCACAAAAAAGTTCACTGGGTGTAGCATCTGGGCCACAGGGATATGCTGCTGTCACCCCTGAGCCAAGCTGCTCCTAGTCAAAATCAGGACAATGTGGCTCGAAATCTGCCCCATCTGTCCAGATGTGGGGATCGGTTTTTACACCATACCCGAAAGAGAATTTATGGAGCTCCGATCTTACTCTCAACCATCTGAACAATTTTACCAACACACCTAAACTTCGTTAAATGCGGAAATAGCCTCACGAAAATATCATGCCCTGGTGGGGGCACGAACTCTCGACCCTTGGGTGTGAGGCAGACACCTTACCAGTTAGACCAATAGAGATATCCCCCTTGGCCTGTTCGGCTCAGGGTATTTCCGCATCCGAGGTCTATTTAGGCTAGCCTACTTTCACTGACTTTACACTACTTCACCTTCCGGGAAGCGAAAGCTTCGAACAGAGAGGAACGAACAGAGAGGAACAAGCTTGAGCCGAATCGACCGAGAGTCTGACCGAGAGATGAACGGGAATGGTGAGTCAACTTCACTGAGCGGTGCATACACGCACCTACAAACTGCCCAGTTGGCAACTCGCTTGGGCGGCTGGCAACTTCCACAACCCAACCCAAGCGCGTCTCGCATACACTCCCTGGTCTCTCCTCTCCCCTTCCTTGTCCTGTGGGGATCGGTTTTTACACCATACCCGAAAGAGGATTTATGGAGCTCCGATCTTACTCTCAACCATCTGAACAATTTTACCAACACACCTAAACTTCGTTAAATGCGGAAATAGTCTCACGAAAATATCATGCCCTGGTGGGGGCACGAACTCTCGACCCTCGGGTGTGAGGCAGACACCTTACCAGTTAGACCAATAGAGATATCCCCCTTGGCCTGTTCGGCTCAGGGTATTTCCGCATCCGAGGTCTGTTTAGGTTAGCCTACTTTCACTGACTTTACACAGACAAACAACTCCGATGAGCGCGCACACGCAGGCACACGCCCTTGCCCAGGTGGACGCCCATGCCCATGCCCAGGGGCAGCGGCAGCGGTGTCGGCAGGCTGAGCCGCACGCCCACGACCTCGCCCTTGAACTCTTCGTGTTGGGATTTCCTCTTCTTCCACATCCTCTTCGTCCTCCTCCTCCTCAGGTGATGTCAGGTCATCTGGAGCAATGTTTTGGAGTCGTCAACATCTTCTTCAGGGGACAATTCTGGCGAAGAAGTGACCGGGCGTCGGCGGCGTGGGGGGCGGGAGGCTGCGTGGGGTGGAACAATGGGAGCCTCAGACTCGGTAGTTGGACTCCTTTTGCGGCTAGTCGAGGGCTTCTCCGCTCGAAATAATGCTCTTCGATGTGAGGGCTGTGGTGGCACACTGTGGGAGGACAATGCTGCACCACTAGTACCACTTGTAGAGGCCCTTTTCTCGTCCTGAGGGAGAGATGAAGCCGAGGGCTGTGGGCGACCCGCGCGGCGTCCCGGGTCAAAGGAATGCGGGTGGTCGCTAGACCAGGGTCGGCGTCACTATCACTGTCATCGCCTTCCCTTGCTTTTTCTGCTGCCCTGCGTGCTTTCTTGGCTGCACTTTTCACCAATGTTTGCTTAAAAAAATATTTGCCCACTTTCAAGGGCGTACGGGCAGGCAAAGGGGAAGGGGAAGTTCCCGGGGTAGGCTTAGGCTGACCAAGCTATGGTGGCGGGGTAGGCCTAGGCTCAAGCACACTCGGGATTTCTACTTCACCTTCATTCACCACTTCTACATCAAGATCATCACTACTGTCTCCTCCCTCAAACAAATCAACAATGTCATCACCCTCAAGCCCCACAAAATCATCCTCTTCACTCCCACTAATAAATTGTTCTTTGTCGATCAAGCTTTCACCACTGCTTTCTTCGATGTCAAAAGTTCTCTCTCAATTGCACTATCACTCAATAAAACCTTTGGTTTCTTATGTCGTGGCTTTTTCTCGCTTGCAACAGGCGTCGACGTAGCTAGCGGCGTAGCAGTGGGGCGCATAGGATGTTGCAAGGAATCGGACGCGTCTGAAGATTTTTTTTTGCTATAACTCGCTATGGCGGGCACGTAGGAACTAATAACGGTACTAGTTGAGGCTTGGTGGCGCTGCGATCGCCCCTGCAAAGGAAATTTTCGCCGCGCGAATTTAAAAGCATGCTTTCAAGCATATGGATTTTAAAATGACACCCGGGCTCCGGCCCCTTGGCCGCACTGTCATTTTAAAATGACACCCGGGCAGGAAGGGTTAATCAGAGAACAATGAGGGTATTTTTTTGGTGTTTCGATGGGCTTTGTGGTAATGCACTGATACTAGGTACAGCACAAATTCCATTCCAATAATATCTTCCCATTGATATATCGGGATTCGAACCAGGGACCATTGGATTACCAGGCCAGTGGCACGACCACTCCACCACACCTGCCCTCCCTCCCCTCCTCCTTCTGTCTCTTTCCCCACCACAATTTTAGTGGTTAAGATGTTTGGGTAGAAAAGCCTTACTTTTGGTGCACTTATACATTCCTTATTTTATACGCCTACATGATACATGTCATACAATATGTACTGTATATGCATGATGACGCTTTTTAAAATTATATTCTCACTAACACAAGATTTTATGCAGTATTGGAGAGATCAGTGAGAATAGAAAGGTTACTACTATTCAATTAAACTTCTGGTTATTTTATGTTTATCCTTGGCTAAATATAATCGTCTTATGACGGACTTGATAATGTGTTATCGTATAGGCTACTGAAATAGTTAACAATTATATATTGCTTATTGTGTAATTATATTCTCATGTTTTCTTGTTTTATAAAGTTTGTATGTATATATATATATATATACTGTATGTAAATATATATATATATACACCTGTACATATACACATATTTATGTATACTGTATATATATATATATATATATATATATATATATATATATTAACCCTCTCACGCTTGGAAATGCGATTTATGTATTCATAAAGGGTGTTCGTAAATGCACAGATAAGGTACGTGATTCGAGTATTGGATACTTTAGAAGTGAATTGAATGAAAACAGATTACTCGCATTCCGTATAAGTTAGGCTACCGTACAATAAGGTTTAGTAGTGACACGCTGAATGAAACCCTTGGCAACACTGCTCCCAGTCAACTTCCACCCTCCCGTCATGTCTGGAGAGCAAGAGCCGTTCGTATCAGTGTGGCAGTCGGAGGAAGAGTACGCTAAGCGAGGCCTTTAACCCAGGACCTCCTGTCGTTAACTCTCAGCCGATGCGCATATTGTCCACATTAATCTAAACTTGGCTCTGCGTCTGTTCTCAGCTGACGCAGTTTAAACCGTGCGCGATTGCTTGAAACTGCTCTGGTTGTGCTAATATTAGCAGAGGCCTTTCTAAACTCATTGGGAATACTGCGTGGGAGGCATTGGAGCTTGGTGTCTCTTTCTCTCCACTCCGAGTGCAGATGCCGGCGGTGCTTGCCGCGAATGACGTAAGTGTGGCGCCGTGCTGTCTGGCCCCACACCTGGGATTAGAG
Organism: Lithodes maja; assembly: GCA_037953745.1. NCBI lineage: Eukaryota > Metazoa > Arthropoda > Malacostraca > Decapoda > Lithodidae > Lithodes > Lithodes maja. The sequence goes on along the minus strand of JBAKBP010024848.1, from coordinate 19,430 downwards.
GAACACAAGCAAATTAAAATGGCTGCAACTCCATGGATTAATTATGGTGAATATTTTGCCTGGACTATGGGTTAGTGTAATATAACTTAAAATACTATGATAGGATTTTATATCTTAGAATAGTTTTTTTTAATATTATATATAATATAATTTATATATATATATATATATATATATATATATATATATATAATATTATATATATATATATATATATATATATATATATACTGTATATAGGTATATTATATATATATATATACAGTATATATATATATATATATATATATATATATATATATACTGTATATACGGTATATATATATATATATATATATACGGTATATATAGTGTATATATATAGAGAGTGTAAGCTAATATCAATGTGCGGTATAACTTGTATGAATATACAGGTATTCATATAATCGTTAAGAGTGGCAAAATTCTTGTCAGATGAATGTATATTTATATATTCGTATATAATCAAATATTAGGAGTAGGGACTTTGGGTTAGGTTTATTCTCTCGCTCATACCATGATCTATACGTATCACTATAATTTATAGCTCTAAAATATTTTTGGAACAAAATAAACCGAGAATGATGTACAGTCATATGAGTCCGAGAAACGCGAGCATAAACACTTGCAGTAGTATATTCATAAACAAAAATCAATTGACGATAAACAAATACTGGTTGCATTTTTGGAAAGTATGTGTATAATGATTGTCATTTCATAAATAATAACATATTTTGGTCACTTTAACACTTACAGTGCGGGCACATTGAGCAAGTGTCTGAATGAAATTATATGTATTTAGCCAAAAACTAGAGGAAAATAGCTTCAAAGTGACATTGAGTTCATAGTGCGCAGGGTTAATCCACAGCGCTACCATAGACATCGGCAAATATTTGATAATGCTGAGCGAATGTCGCGTTACATTTGCTTTTGGTAGCTCTGCATAATAGCAGAGCCTAGACATATTATGTCTAGCGAGACAAGGCTGATATCCCTCAGTGCCGTGGCCGCCTGTTTTGAGAGCGGACGGGGGCCTGCCGCGGCTTCCCGCTCACTCGGACTCGTCTCCACAGGCTTTAACCCTTTCACACTCGTATGGACGCCAGGTTTGCCGATTAGCAATCAGAAATACAGTTCTCTCAATCATATAATTACCTCTCCAAAATTAGTTTTCTGCCCACAGCTAACTCAAAGACAGCTGCAGAGGTTGAAGTAAATAAACTAAAGGTTTCTAAACACTCCTGATGGTCACAAAGGCTTTTAAAGCATCCCAGAATAGGCTCAAATGGCATCCTGTGTGTGAAAGAGTTAAAAGCCTGTAAATTGCTATAAATTGCCATGGTATTCCAGAATGGTCCCCACAACAAATAGGTTAATATAAATTTATGATGGTGAAAAGTCAGTCCGCATCACTTTTATCAATTATGGGTTTTGCTAAAGTAATATTGTACAGTAGATCAACCTTTCCTCTTTCAATTTAAATATTATATATATATTTGTTGTTGCTGAAGATTGGTGTAGGCCTAGAGTGAATTTTGTGGTTATACATCCATATCAATTCTTCACCAAATGCCAATTTTTCTTTTTAACCCTCTCCGACATATGACGCGATTTTGAGCCGATTAGGGATACTTTAAAGCTTTGTTACCATCAGGGGTATTTAGAAAACCTTTAGTTTAGTTACTTCAACCTCTGCAGTTGTCTTTGAGTTAGCTGTGGGCAGAAAACTAATTTTGGAGAAGTAATTATAAGAGTCATCGGTAGTTTTGGTGTGGATGGTGTAAACGAGAGTGGAGAAAGACTGAAAAATGTATGTGAAGAGTGTAGATTGAGTGTAGGTAATACGTTCTTCAAAAAAAGGCGTATACACAAGTACACCTGGCATAGACTTGTGAGGGGAGAGATTGTAGAGAGGGCATTGATGGATTATGTGCTGGTGACAAGGGAAAGATTGTGTAGACTGCTGGATGTGAATGTGATGAGAGGTGAGGCGGAGGGTATGTCAGATCATTACCTGGTGGAGGGAAAGCTAAGAGTTAAGAGTTACAGGAGAATAAGAGACAAGCGTGAAGTAAGAGAGGTAATAAAAGTTAGTGAGTTAGAGAAGAGTGAAAAAGAGAGGGAGTACAAGGAAAGACTAAATGAAAAGTGGATGGAAGTGAGAGAGATGGAAGAGAGAGAAGTAGAGGTTGAATGGCAACAGTTTAAGGAAGGAGTGAAAGCAAGTGCAGAGGTAGTATGCGGCAAAAGGAAAGTAGGAGGCAGAGGTATCAGGAAGGGAAGCGAGTGGTGGAATGATACGGTGAGAAAGGCAGTTGAGGAGAAGAGACAGTGTTTTGAGAGGGTTTTACAGGATGGTAGTGTTGAGGTATGGGAGAGGTACAAGGAGAAAAGGAGAGAGGCAAAACGGAAAATTAGAGAAGCGAAAAAAGATGCAAACGAAAGGTGGGGCCAAAGGCTGAGTGAGAATTTTGAAGAACGAAAGATGTTCTGGAAGGAGGTAAATAAAGTAAGGAAAGGAGGACAAAAGAGGGAAGAGTCGGTGAAAGATGAAAATGGAGAATTACTAGTGGAACCAGTTGAAGTGAGGAAAAGATATGCCAAGTATTTTGAATCTTTGTTAAATACAAGAGATGGAAGAGAAGCAGTGATTGAAGCAGAGGTGGATGGAGATAGGTTACCCAGGCCACCCAGGTGGCAGGGAATGAATGAAAGGATTGAGGAAAATGAGGTGAAAGAAGCAGTGAAACAAATGAGAGCGGGAAAAGCAGAAGGTTTGGATGGTATTGCTGTGGAGTGTATAAAGAAGGGTGGAGATGTGATAATAGATTGGTTGGTGAGACTTTTCAACGTGTGCTTTGTTGTGTCAAGGGTACCAATAGACTGGAAGAGTGCATGTATTGTGCCGTTGTACAAGGGGAAGGGAGATCGGCAGGAGTGTTCAAGTTATAGAGATATTAGTTTATTGTCAGTGGTTGGAAAGCTGTATGGCAGGGTGTTGATAGAGAGGATAATAAAGTGTACGGAAGTTGCAATAGGAGAAGAACAGTGCGGTTTTAGGAGGGGAAGAGGGTGCGTGGATCAGATGTTTGCAGTAAGACAGTTATGCGAGAAGTATTTAGAGAAGCATAAGGAGATATTTTGGGCTTTTATGGACTTGGAAAAAGCGTATGATCGTGTGGACCGTGAAGCAATGTGGAAGGTGTTAAGGATTTATGAAATAGGAGGAAATTTGTTAGAAGCAGTTAAGAGTTTTTATGAAGGGAGCAGAGCATGTGTGAGAGTAGGAAATGGTGAGTTGAGTGAATGGTTTGAGGTAAAGGTAGGTTTGCGACAGGGTTGTGTAATGTCACCATGGCTGTTTAATATGTTTATGGATGGTGTGGTGAGGGAGGTGAAAAGGAGAACTATGGGAAGAGGATTGGGTTTAGTAGGAAAGAATGGTAGAGATTGGGAGTTGAATCCGTTGCTGTTCGCTGATGACACAGCATTGGTGGCGGATTCTGATGAGAAACTGCAGCGGGTAGTCAAAGAGTTTGGTGTGGTTTGTGGAAGGAGGAAACTGAAGGTGAACGTCAATAAAAGTAAAGTAATGGTGTGTAATAGGGGAGAGCATAGGGTGAATCTAGATGTGAGGCTGGATGGGGAAATATTGGAACAAGTAGTGTTTTAAATATCTAGGAGGAACGATAAGCAGGAGTGGAGGTATGGAAGTGGAGGTAAAACACAGAGTGTGTGAAGGAAGGAAGGTTTTCGGAGCAATGGGAAGTATGTGGAAGACGAGAAATCTCGGAGTGAAAGTAAAAAGTGCACTGTATCAAGGAATTGTTGTGCCAACAGTGATGTATGGGGCTGAGACATGGGCTCTGAAGAAAAAGGAGAAAAGAGGGCTGGATGTGATGGAGATGAGCTGCTTGAGGAGTATGTGTGGAGTTACTCGTAGAGACAGATTGAGGAATGAAGAGATACGTAGGAGAGTGGGGCAGCAGGAACATTTGTCAGCCAGAGTGGACAGAAGGGTGCTGAGCTGCTATGGTCATGTTGAACGAATGGGAGATGAAAGGCTTACAAAGAGAATATGTGAGTCCGGTACAAGGGGAGATAGAAGGGCAGGAAGACCCCCATTGAGATGGAGAGACTGTGTAAGAAAGGCTTTGGATGATAGAGGAATGACTATAGATCAGGCAGGGGAAGTGGTGGTGGACAGGAGTGAATGGAGAATGCTTGTGAATAGTTGAGTGAATACGTGGTCATTTGGAGTAAGGGGTCGGGCGCAAGTTCGACTAGATAATAGTCCATCAGGCGCCTGGCCCGGGGGGACGATTAATATGAAGGGTGTGCCTGGAAGTGTGGTGGGAGGGCTTGTGGCTTTGGCTCCGCTGCATGTCTGCCTGCCGAGATCGGAACCTCTCTGGGTGGTCAGGGGCCGGGGGAGTGCTGGAGCGACCTGGGTAACCCTGGTCTCTGGGTCTTCTCCTGGGTGACCTGGATGTGTGTGAGTTTGTGTTTTTTATCTGCGTTTATTTTTTGTTTTATGTTGTTTTTGTGTTTTCCCTGTTCTTGCTCTGTCTTGAGTCGGCTACCCCCAAAATGGGGATTGGGCCTGAGCATATAGATAGATAGATAGAATTATAAGAGTGAGAGAACTCTATTTCTTATTGCTAATCTGGCAACCTCTGCATCATATGAGTCTGTAGGGGTTAACATGATGGCACGTTTGGAATGAGCGTGAAAAATGCTTCTAATTTCATATACACAATGTTTTTATTGTTCAACTTATAACAAAATTATGACTGTGTAAACTCAGAAAAACTATTCAATATTTCGTATATCTATTTCAATGTGATAATTAGATCTTTGACAATTTTTTCCAGTTTTATAATAGTATGGGTCTTGCTCTATCTTTTGATGTGTAATACATTGCATGTAGAGAGCTTACTGTGGGTTTAAACAGAGCGATTATAAATGTGTATCGTCTCCCGGTAGCACAATTGAGGCTTGAGAGTGAACGATAGTGGTAATAAGTTTCCAAAAAACTTAACTGACCACGAGAGGGTTAACCCATCATGTCCCAGCTCCGATCCTAATCCATTGGTATAAAAGGTATACGCTAGTACGAGCGAAGGATGTCATCCGTCACTAATACTCGACCCTTGTTTTCTGAAAATATCGAGCGGGAGGCACTAACATGACTTGAAGTCATTTCTGCTATGTGCTGGGAACACTGCATGAGTCTCGGCTGACTGCCACCACCCAGCCAGACTTGGTCATCTCTTAGCTTTCGTAAGAGAAGCATCATGTCATGCCGCGGATGAGTTTTCGGCGAAAATGGCTGGTACTGATGGGTACACAAATTGCAAAATGCTATGGTATAGTAACGGTAGGGATTAAAAGGCCACAAATCTGGGACCTGCAGTTAATAACCTTTTAGGGGTCTAATGTATCATATATGCAGTATATGGAGGACAAGGACTAGAACAGAGTTCACGGTCATGGCATATAAGGTATTATTTATAAGTTACAAAAGATTTGCAAACATAATTATTGAGTCTAAATTATCTAAGTATATATAATTATTAACAATGGAGGTGATACATGTATGTACAGTTTAACAATGAGGTAGAACCTGAACAAGGCAGAACATGGATATGCAAGGGGCAGCATGGGAGGGTACCGTAGCTATTATGTTTTTGAGTAGTGTGCATAAGTTATGACATTATGGTAGAAACATCTATATCTTTAATGTTAAAGATCAGGAGATCTATAATACCTAAAACGTACATATTTCGTACATATTATAGGTTTGACTCCTGTAAGAAGATAAAGAAAACCTAATATTTAGTAGTGGCCCCGTAATCATTGACGAACATGCCTATTACATAAGGCATCCTCTTCAAACACTAATCCGCCGTAGTTTGAATCTACCGCGCAGAGCATTTAAAAACTGAGGAGCCTTCATCATGAGCGCACGCGACCTCACTCATGGCTTCAGTCATTATGAATTGGGTTCTCACTACGAAAAAACTTCGTAAAAAATAAAAAGAAAAAGAAAATAAGAATAACTATCTAATAAGCTTTCCATCATATCGTGGATGTACTTGTGTGGATCTCTGACCAGACGCTGATTCAGGCGTCATTCCTCCTTCACTGACATATCAAGTAAACCAAAATCCTCAATACATCAACGAATGGGAAGGGGACGGTCGGGAGGGCCCCAGTCGTCAATGATTACGGGGCCACTACTAAATATTAGGTTTTCTTTATCTCCTTACAGGAGTCAAACCTATAATTTATTAGTGGCCCCTCCATCATTGACGAACATGCCTGATTTCTAAGACTGGAGGGGGACATTCGTAATCATATAACTCTAGAAAAGTAGATAATAAAAACAACCACATAGTATTCTTACTCTTGAAAAATATATTTAATCATTGGCGTAGGCCGAAAATATACAAGAAAAAGGGGTTCAGGCAGGTGCGTGCTTCAAAGAAGCCTGCCTGACAAAAAATGGGTAACCCTAAAGATTCTGAATACAGATCTGTAGTTACAAAGGCACCCCACTCAACGAGTGGTGACAAAAATAACAAGTTATAAGTTTATATGTGCACATCATAAACCCCAACATAATCGTGGAGATAAATTGCAAAGGATCTCCACTGTTTCTAAAATTAAATTGCTTTCGCAGCTAAAACTACTATAACAACCCCGTTGTTTTGTACTAACATTGTACTAGCACAATTTCTCTCTGAGAAATTTTCATATCACATTAACCTTACATTGTATCACAGCTCTCATACTCCGGCGGGGTCTAGGGTGTCCTATGTCAACTGACTGCACCCCCCCCCCCCCCCCTTTGTGAAAATAAACAAAAGTGACTGCAGGGCCACCTAGACCCTCTGCCTTAAAGCTATACATGGTAAGGAAGGTTTGTCTAGAGCAACTGACAAGTATCTAGACAAAAACGTATGATTAGACGCCCACAATTGAGTGGACGCGATATCTTCTACTGAAAAGTTTTTCAGGAAACGTAAAGAGGCTGCCCATTTGCGTAAATCGTGGGCCCTACCCACCACGCCGGGATTACTCTCTGTAATGACTTCGACCAGAAGAGAGGCTAATCGCCGTTTAAGTAAGCGTTTACCCGTACTTGCTACCCATAAAGCACCTTGGGGGTTTAGAGGAGCTACTCTCAAATATTTGGTTAGAGCTTGCACTGGACATAGATTATGATGCACCTTTCCCCTTTTTAATGCTGGCACCGTGAACTCTGAAAACACGTGTGCACTGTGCTCATTCTTGGCTACAAAACCTGGGGAAGGTGCAATGTAAATACATTCGTTAAGTCTACCAAACCTCAGGCAATTAGGTGTGTTGCTCATCGCCGCCAGCTCAGACACTCTGTTCCCGGTGGCCAAAGCCATAAGGAAAACCGCCTTTTTTAAGAGTAAAGCAAAGTCTGCAGTATTTTGGTACAGACGAGAGTGAAGTAAAGACAAAGCTTTGTCGAGAGACCAAGTAGGCATGAGCTGACGGGGAGGTGGGCGAAGTTTAAAACAAGCTCTCATAAAACCTGTTTCCTCCGCCACCGGTATGGAAAGACCTGTAAGGTCTAAAAAGGGCACTCTAATCGCAGTTAAGTGATTTTTTAATGTTACCACCGATAAATGTTTCTGCTCAAACAGATAATTCAAATAATTGAAAACTAAAGCCACTGACGGCACATTCTGTTCCGTTCTGATAATCCAGGAAGTAAAGGCTTGCCAATGTGAGTGATACTGACGTTTCGTAGACTGAGTATATTGATTGATTAATTTATTGGTCACATCTATACCGTATGGTGCTAGCCACTTGGCCTCCTGAATGTCCATAATGCAAAAGTCAGCGAGGTCGCTAGGTTGCCAATCGTGTCTAAGTGGAAATACCCGACCGGGAGTGATACCGGGTCCGGGCACCACGTTTTCAATTGCTGGTACCACAACTGCGCCGGCCACAGGGGCGCGATTAGCGAGACTAAGCCTCGATAATCTCGTAGTTTGTTCACTACGTGGCACATTAGCGACGCATCTGGCGGCGGAAACGGATAGATGGAGCTCCATCTGTTCCAGTCTGTCACTAAGGCGTCTGGCCCCCCTGCCGGCGTTTTCGCCCAGCGGGTGAGGTATAGAGGGAGTTTGCGAGTCTCCTCGGACGCAAAAAGATCCACTTGTGGATGGGAGAGCTCTGCAATCATTAGGTTGAAAATGGGTTGCTTGAGCTCCCATTCTACTGTCGTGCTCTGTCTCCGGGACAGAGCGTCTGCCCAGACGTTCGCTACGCCTGGGAGATAAGATGCGTGAAGGTAAATTTCTAGTCTGTTGGCTAGAGTAAAAATCTCTTCCGACACGTTTAGCAACCTCCTTGACCTCGTTGATCCTTGCTTCTGAATACAGTGAACCGCATTCAGATTGTCCATTCTGAAGGCCACCGACTTGCCCCGTAATGCCGGGCCGTGAGCCTGAAGGAAATACAAGGGGACTAGTAATTCTTTGACATTGATGCGAGAGATTTCTAAGTGGGACCAAAGCCCCTGACCCTGGTGCCCCTGATTTGATTGAAATCCCCAACCTATTGTGCCTGACGTATCCGTGTCTATCCATACCGTTGGTGGAGGAGAAGTCCATGACATTATTGAGTGCAACGTTTCCCTCTTTGCCCAGACCGCTAGCAAGGTGTGGATTAATTTCGGGATGGGCCATAATTTTCCCGCCGGTAAGAGCGGGAAATATTTGTTGCCTTCCAATATTAATCGTTTTACTTTCAACCGGCCCAACTTGACAGTTAGTTGAATCCAGTTGAGAGAGCCGACCAGAGACTCCCAGACCCTTCGCGTCGTAGTCAGACTGTGAAGAAACATGAACAGTTTCCTGCGAAACCTGTTGCGATTGTCCACACTCTGACTCAGAGTGAGAGCGGCCGTGTCCCAGACCAGCCCTATCCACTGAATTACTCGTGAGGGAACAAGGTTTGACTTTACCAGATTTACCTTGAAGCCTAGAGTTTTGACATGATTTAAAATGATATTGACATGTTTTATGCATAAATGTTGCGTCTCTGCCACCACCAGCCAGTCGTCCAGATACCACAACACTCTGATCCCCTGTTTTAACAATGGCATCAGGGCTTGCCGGACTAATTTCGTGAATAATCGAGGTGCTAGGTTCAAACTGAACGGCATCCTTTGAAAAACAAAATTTTGGTGCCTGATCAGTAAGGCCAAAAACCTTTGAAATCTTTTGTTGACCGATACGTGCCAATAGGCGTCTGTCAGGTCTAGTGAACACATCCAACCTCCCGGCGGAAGTGTTAGCCTGATTTGGTGTACTGTTAACATTCTGAAAGATTCGTTGTGAAGGTTCAGGTAAGACAGGTCTACGACCGGCCTCATCTGAACACTGTCCCTTTTGGGAACCAAAAATAGTTTGGACGTGAATACAGGGTAATTTGGGGGGACCGGGATGATGACATTCTTGGCAATCATTTCCTGGACCAGTGACTCCACCTCTAAAGAAACAAAATTCGCCGTTGTCGGCTGACGTAAGCGAGGTCGCCGGAGCCACTGCCAAGTGATGCCTTTGCGTGCAACCATCCGTGCCCAAGTGTTTAATGGCCATGCTTGGTGACACGTTCGGAACGACCCAGTTAGCAGACAAGGGTTCGCCGGCTGTACTACCCTCGCGTCCTCCGGCCTTAAGGTTGGCACCGGGAGTGAGAGAGACTTTAGTTTTTTGATGGTGGGGTTGGTGGTGCTGGACGCTTTGCCGGCTGGCTGGTGTTGGCCGACGAGTGGCCCTGGCCTGGCTTATGCTGGCCGCGTCCTCTCTGACCTGAAAACCTACTCTGTCTATGCCTGTACTGACCTTGGGGGGAGTGGGAAGACTTAGGCGGAAGAAAGGGTTTAGATCCCCCTGGCTGAGCTTTAGTAGTTGGCCTGGGTTTGGGGAAGGTAAATGTAGGTTTCTTAGAAGGGGTGGGACTGTGCTTAAAAGCCTGTGCCATATTGAACACCGTTCGCCACACTTCAGGGGACATTAGAGAGGGAGTAAGCACTGGTGACATGACCACCTGATTCGCAATGCGATCAGGTAGCTTGCGAACTAAAGACATTCTGAGATCTTGTCTTGCTCGTACCGCCTCAAGCAAGGCGGTGCGTATGTCGCCCAAGGATTGGATTGACGACTGGAGGAGCAGTCGCCGGGACAATTCAACCGATCTTCTGGCATCTGCATCTGCGATTGCCTGAGTGGACCGCAGTAAAGACTTAGCTACCTGTTGAGACACTATGTACTGGGAGAACCGGCGAATAGCTTTCCCCCTGAGCCTAAATTCTCTGTCTAGGTGAGTAGGGGTAGGGGTAGTGAAAGGGTCTTTTAGCTCACAAAGATTAATTTTAGGGGCAGCTAGGAAAGAAAACAAAGCTGACGGGACTCCGCCTGCAGACCCTACAGGCATGGAGAACCACGAATGAGTATCTTGAGGGATCTGGTGGGAAGATTTCGAAGTAAATGTGGTTGCAAAGTTTTGAGCCTCTATTTCCCAATCTACCCAAGGTCCTGGACCCAACTGCCCCACCTTCAAAACTGGATTAGCTGCTTCGTCTGTGACGGTCTGTAAATCAAGTTCAGGAGTGAGAGCCGACAGAGTCTTAATATCATTAAACCCATCCAGCTTAGACCAGTCTGAAAATAGTTTTGAAGCTGAGGCAGGGGGTAAAGCTGGCTTAGTAGCATACACAAAATAGTCCTGGTGATAATAACTAGGTATAGCCTTGATGTTTACGTCTAGTACATTTCCCAAATTATCCAAGGCCCTTAATTTCTTTGATTTATTGCCTTGGATGACCCACTCATTCGGTACTGGGAGTTCCCCTGACAAGGTAGGTTGGGCTAGCTCTGGTTTATTGGGGGTCAAAAGGACCCAAGACTCGTCTGGTCCATAAAGCAAGGGCATGGCTACCTTTCTGATAGGTGCCATGTCTAGAGGGGGTGGATTGACATCCGTGATGACCCTGACATTGGAAGTTGTCAATGCTGCCGTAGCAGGCTTAGTAGCTACTGATGTTGACAGAGTGGGGGGGTTAGGGATCTTAGATAAAGCAATCGAAGTCATCAGAGGCCGTACCGTAGAACTTGTCGTGGGAGCCCCCAAGTCGATTGTGGGGGTTTCCTGTTGTTGGCCAAAAAATTTAGATAAAGCCTGAGTAAGCAGCCCATTAATTTCTTGCGCAGTAACAAATTGATTTAAAGATGAACTTACAGGTGAATCATTAATATCCTGCGCGGCGTCTAAGCCTGAGCCTGACTCTTGCCCGTCCATCTCCGAAATTATTGAAGCCTCGTCTTTCTCTTCCTGAGAAGATCCCTCCGAAGCTGGGGTACCTTGTTGCCAAGACAAGTCAGGAATAGAGGATGGGATCGCCGCGTCCCTGTGGACATCAGCTACTGTGTGACTCGCTTGAGTCGGACGTGGGTGGTCAGACCCTGGCTGAGCAAACCGCCAAACACCGAGGCCCTGGCCTACACTCTTGAGAGTCTTGACACATTATCAAGAACTGAACCCCCTGAACTTTCCAATTCCAGGGTTAAAATATTAATGGGTAAATCCTCTTTAAGGACAGGCACCGCACTGGACCCTTGAGACCTAACACAAACTCTGTCTGGGGTAGAGGTACGATGAGAGGCACTAGAAACTGGTGAATGTAGGGAGGACTTTAGTTTGTGTGAATCCTTTTTGGAGGATTTATGGCTACGGTGTGACCGTGAACTATTCTTTGATTTAGAGGATTCATCGCCGTGACCACTGGTGGAACTTTCCGTCCTACTCTTCTTACTCGCCGGTGAAGAGGCAAGACTAGATGACTGTCGTCTGAGAGGTGACTTAGACCGAGATCTCGCCCGAGATGATGAGGCGGATGCCGGGGGTGTAGGCTCTCTTGGACGTTTGGGTGTAGCCGCAGAAGATACAGAACCCTGACCAGTCTCCGCCGGCTTATGACTCGTGACTCTAGAGGAACGTTTAGGGGGAGGGTGTTCAAATAGCAATTTATCCCAAAGAGGGACGTTGTCACATTGAAGTGATTTATGTGCAACAATCGTAGTGTAGGCTGACATCTGTTGCCTTACCTCTCTTAACGCTACTGCCGCGGTCTTATCATTGTCGCAAAGGACCTTTACAGCTAATTGGGAGCAAAAAGAACAATTACGCATAACCCAGAGACCCCTTGAACGGTCTAGATATTTAACACACCTTATGCAAAGGGTATGCGCAAAAATAGGGATACCGGCACAAGCAGGGGTAGTGCATAAAGCAAAGACTGGGGCCACGGTAGCCATGACAGAGACTGGTGGGGAAAACTACCGCCGGGTCTGTATTGGTCCGCCGGAGCCCAGCTCTGGAAAAAAAGAAAATTTCCAGGAATTAATGCTCATAAGGTTAATCCAACATGTTCGCACACAAGTGTTAATAACCCACCGGATAACGAGATGTAATGACACAACGATCACAGCTCGCTACGCGGCGGGGTTCAGAATATCTAAACAAATCTTTTGAAGAAAGTGAAGAATACCCTCTGACATAATATCGGTCCAGCATGGCGATTATAGTCTTTCTGGTGGTGACTGTCTCAAGATTCAATATTGGAACAAAAACAACCCCCCATAAAGACGCCGGCCCTTGAAATATTTTTTGTATAATAACACAGGGCAGGCTGACACGAGATCTGATTTCTAACGAATTGTCACAAAAAGATCGCCGTAAGTTTGAAGGCGGCGATACCTAAATGTATTACTGAATTAAGTAGTTAAATCGAAATTGAATTTGTAAATTCCTTATTTCCTCCAACTAGGAGCACCCGCCGGGTGTGAAAAACGATATTAACCCTAATTGAACCTTCAATTGCCGTAAGTATAAAGGCGGCGATACATAAAGTATCGCTTAAAAATGGAATGGTTAATTTACTGAATGACTTCGTTGTTTATCCCACCCTTCCAAGGTACACCCGCCGGGTGAGATGTCAAAACGTTAACCCCATAAGTTCCTGTCCCCACTTCTTTGTAAAAGATCGCTGGGGAGGAAAGCCCTTAACAACAGCTAGTTTTTTCATGTGGTTTTGTAAAACCTGATAGAAAAACTACATAACGTATGTTCGCAAGAACAAAGTTTTATAGATGGGAACAGCCAATCCGCCGGGAATCAAAGGGGGCCTGAAACCAGGCACCAACAGAGACGCAGTCCTGGAGAGCCACAGACACCTCATCGCCGGGGACACAAGCCTGTGTTAAAACCACGTGTGGCCCAACACGGCTCTCGGCCGGGTTTTTTTCATGGTGAAACCGAGAAAAAACCCGCCGGAAGGACACCCACCCCGATCAGACACCATCTGAACGTACACTGGACACGAGGGAAGCCACGCACGACTAACCTAAGTCCACACAATAATCCGTGGAATTAGCCAATACACAACTAAACCAGGAAACAAACATAGTCCGAGGAATTAGCCAATACACAACTAAAACCCGGATACACATGACACAGTAGGGCATATTTATACATAATAAACAATAACACTTGTACATGTGGCAAAGCTACGAGCGGCTGGCTAGGCCTAAGTAGACGGAATAGGAAATGTTGAAATATACACAAAACACTGGAAATATCACAACAGGAACCACCGCCAACACACCACTGTAGAAAAACTTCCGACAAAGGGAAGACTGACTCGGGACCCAGAAAAAACTTCACTAAGTGAAGAAAAATACACAGGGAACGTCAGAAGCAAAGCTTACCTCATCAGAAAGATAAAAGGCAGCAATAATTAACGCGTAATGAAAGCCGCCTGCATCACAAGCTAACTAACTGTGAAAAAGTTCACATGTCCACAACAGGACAACGAGGGTACATCCGAAATAGATGCCCCAAACACACGACTCCAAATACACTGCACTGCGGGCAACCAGCCCAGGACACTCCTGCTACGCATATCCTAACCTTACTCGATACATCCCGGAGGTAAACAAATTAGAAAAAACTTACTAGGGACGCAACAAATGCGGAACCAGCGGAGCGTGGGGAGACACGTCCGGGCAGGCTGAGCGCAGAGCAGAGAAGGAGGAATGACGCCTGAATCAGCGTCTGGTCAGAGATCCACACAAGTACATCCACGATATGATGGAAAGCTTATTAGATAGTTATTCTTATTTTCTTTTTCTTTTTATTTTTTACGAAGTTTTTTCGTAGTGAGAACCCAATTCATAATGACTGAAGCCATGAGTGAGGTCGCGTGCGCTCATGATGAAGGCTCCTCAGTTTTTAAATGCTCTGCGCGGTAGATTCAAACTATGGCGGATTAGTGTTTGAAGAGGATGCCTTATGTAATAGGCATGTTCGTCAATGATGGAGGGGCCACTAATAAATATATAAAAGGGATAGATTAAGTTTAAGTTGAAAATCAAATTATGATCTACAGATGGAGAGCAACAAATTAGCACAAAGTAGCTTACAATGCTCTACTATCTCAGAAAGATAGATTTGCCAGGCGTCTTGGGTAGGTCTTGGTTCAAGTCGTTTTGCTTCCTGTTTCCTAGACTATAAGAAACAAGTCAAACGAAGAATGCCTAGAAAATTTTAATATTTGTAGTCTAACAAAGCGCAGGCTAATAGGGGAGCTTATTTAAGTGTTTAGAATTATTAAAGGATTTGAAAAAATGGAAGTCAATAAATAGGCCTACTTCACAAGTCATTACTCAAATTAATGGAAAAGCCTTATCATTCACATGAGGCTTTTCTATTTAATTTGAGTGGTAAACTTGTAGAATGGATTACCTAGTAGTGTCATTGAGTGTAGTACTGTTCAAACTTTCAAAAATTGTGTAAATAAATATCTCGCTCTTAAACCCTGTTTAACTGCGTTTACAAACGAATAGCACCACTATATACTGTGCTAACCTTTCCTGCATTCACATAGGATCTGTAGTTTAGTTACAAGCAGCTTCGTAAGGATCAATAGAGCTGTTGTTGTTGTTTGTTTTCCTTGGTACTTGTTTGTTCTCGTCGCTGGTTCTTGGGTGATATGGGTAGGTGGTTGTAGCGCCTGCATGGTTCTCGTTTTGTCTTTGTTGAGCTGAGCTGGTATACTCTTGTGTACTATATGCCTCCACAGGGGTAAAGAAAATAGTAAAGCAGTGGTGGAACTGCCATCCGGGTGAGGGGCTGCTCTGGGTCTGCTCCATCATTGCTAATGGTCTTAATTAATCCACTTGGTGGAGGTGGCACTGGAGTTGGGCGGTGGGGGCATGTTCGTGTGCCTGGAGGATGTTTCTGTCGTGGCCATCCCTTTTGTGGTGTTTTCTCTGGAAGCAAAGCGTCGGATTTTTATATGAATGTATAAATCGCGAGTCGTGGCATAGTCAGTATAACGTCGACTGCTGATCAAAGGGTCAGCGGATCGAGCCCGCACTGTAAACATTTTATTGGTAGATGTCAAGCCTGGGCAACTTGACCTAACGATTTGTGACAAACGTCTTATATGCATATATGCATGGTTACCCCTTCTAGGGAATTATGGCATCTAGCAAAAAAAAACAAAAAAAAAAAAAAAAAACGGTACATATATAGGGTACTGTACAGTATATACTGTATATATATATATATATGTATAATCCAATCAATCAATCTCGGTCACATTAGTCTATATATAAATTGTAGGCTCATTCTACCAGCTCCACCAATCACAGGCTATAAAAGTAGCCTCCATGTTGCCGTGATTACACCCCTATGCTGCCGTGTCTTTATTTGGTACGAAATATATGGAAAAAACTATACCGTAGTACAGGGTAGGTTAACCTAAAATAAAATAAAAAATAAAATAAACTTCTAACCATTTCATGAACTAAAATTATACGTGATATATTCTGAATGTCTTGGCGTAAGGTTGAATATCATCTTAACTCAAGCCTCAATAACTTTTCACGATTTGTTTACGCTTATATCACGCACAACCACATGACTGTACTTACTCTAGTTGTATTGCGGGAGTGAGCATGCTCGTTATTATGTGTGTGTGTGTGGGTGTCTATGTGTGTATGTCTATGTGTGTATGTACAGTATGTGTGTGTGTGTGTGTATGTGAAGGGGTCGTGGTGGGCACAGTCAAAACATTCTCAACACCTTACACAAACACCCCCCACCCCACACACGCACACACACACACACACACACACACACACACACACACACACACACACACACACACACACACACACACACACACACACACATGGCGCGATAATAATGAGCTTAGCTCGCATTGCGTGGATTCCCCTTGACGAAACAAGCAAGTGAGTGAATAACACACACCACGCCTTTCCCTTCCTTCACTCTCCATTCCTCCCTCACACACTCCTCCCCTTCTCCCTCACACACTCCTCACCTTCTCTCTCACACTCCCCCCCCCTTCTCTCTCACACACTCCTCACCTTCTCTCTCACACACTCCCCACCTTCTCTCTCACACACTCCTCACCTTCTCCCTCACACACTCCTCACCTTCTCTCTCACACACTCCTCACCTTCTCTCTCACACACTCCTCACCTTCTCTCTCACACACTCCTCCCCTTCTCTCTCACACACTCCTCACCTTCTCTCTCACACACTCCTCACCTTCTCCCTCACCTTCTCTCTCACACACTCCTCACCTTCTCCCTCACCTTCTCTCACACACTCCTCACCTTCTCTCTCACACACTCCTCACCTTCTCCCTCACACACTCCTCACCTTCTCCCTCACACACTCCTCACCTTCTCCCTCACACACTCCCCACCTTCTCCCTCACACACTCCCCACCTTCTCTCTCACACACTCCTCACCTTCTCCCTCACACACTCCTCACCTTCTCCCTCACACACTCCTCACCTTCTCTCTCACACACAACCCACCTTCTCTCTCACACACTCCTCACCTTCTCTCACACACTCCTCACCTTCTCCCTCACACACACTCCTCACCTTCTCTCACACACTCCTCACCTTCTCTCTCACACACTCCTCACCTTCTCCCTCACACACTCCTCACCTTCTCTCTCAGTCACTCCTCACCTTCTCTCTCACACACTCCTCACCTTCTCTCTCACACACTCCTCACCTTCTCTCTCACACACTCCTCACCTTCTCTCTCACACACTCCTCACTCTCTCTCACACACTCCTTCTCTCTCACACACTCCTCACCTTCTCCCTCACACACTCCTCACCTTCTCTCTCACACACTCCCCACCTTCTCTCTCACACACTCCTCACCTTCTCTCTCACACACTCCTCACCTTCTCCCTCACACACTCCTCACCTTCTCTCTCGCACACTCCTCACCTTCTCCCTCACACACTCCTCACCTCTCTCTCACACACTCCTCACCTTCTCTCTCACACACTCCTCACCTTCTCTCTCACACACTCCTCACCTTCTCTCTCACACACTCCTCACCTTCTCTCTCACACACTCCTCACCTTCTCTCTCACACACGTCTCACCTTCTCTCTCACACACTCCTCACCTTCTCTCTCACACACTCCTCACCTTCTCCCTCACACACTCCTCACCTTCTCTCTCACACACTCCTCACCTTCTCTCTCACACACTCCTCACCTTCTCCCTCACACACTCCTCACACACTCCTCACCTTCTCTCTCGCACACACTCCTCACCTTCTCTCTCACACACTCCTCACCTTCTCTCTCACACACTCCTCACCTTCTCTCTCACACACTCCTCACCTTCTCTCTCACACACTCCTCACCTTCTCTCTCACACACTCCCCACCTTCTCCCTCACACACTCCTCACCTTCTCCCTCACACACTCCCCACCTTCTCCCTCACACACTCCCCACCTTCTCCCTCACACACTCCCCACCTTCTCTCTCACACACTCCTCACCTTCTCCCTCACACACTCCTCACCTTCTCTCTCACACACTCCCCACCTTCTCTCTCACACACTCCCCACCTTCTCTCACATACTCCTCCCCTTCTCTCTCACACACTCCTCCCCTTCTCTCTCACACACTCCTCACCTTCTCCCTCACACACTCCTCACCTTCTCTCTCACACACTCCTCACCTTCTCCCTCACACACTCCTCACCTTCTCTCTCACACACTCCTCCCCTTCTCTCTCACACACTCCTCACCTTCTCCCTCACACACTCCTCACCTTCTCCCTCACACTCCTCACCTTCTCCCTCACACTCCTCACCTTCTCCCTCACACTCCTCACCTTCTCCCTCACACTCCTCACCTTCTCTCACACACTCCTCACCTTCTCTCTCACACACTCCTCACCTTCTCCCTCACACACTCCTCACCTTCTCCCTCACACACTCCTCACCTTCTCTCTCACACACTCCTCACCTTCTCTCTCACACACTCCTCACCTTCTCTCTCACACACTCCTCCCCTTCTCTCTCACATACTCCTCCCCTTCTCTCTCACACACTCCTCCCCTTCTCTCTCACACACTCCTCCCCTTCTCTCTCTCACACTCCTCACCTTCTCTCTCACACACTCCTCACCTTCTCTCTCACACACTCCTCCCCTTCTCTCTCACACACTCCTCCCCTTCTCTCTCACACACTCCTCACCTTCTCTCTCACACACTCCTCACCTTCTCTCTCACACACTCCTCCCCTTCTCTCTCGCATACTCCTCCCCTTCTCTCTCGCATACTCCTCCCCTTCTCTCTCGCATACTCCTCCCCTTCTCTCACACACTCCTCCCTTTCTATCTCACACACTCCTCCCTTTCTATCTCACAGACTCCTCCCCTTCTCTCTCACACACTCCTTCCCTTCTCCCTTCCCTTCTCTCAAAAAACGCCATCCGAGAAGAAGCAGCAGTGACATAAATCATCCAACGCCAAGAAAAACACAGAGGCAACCGAGGACCACCAGCGATAAGGACCGGAGACAGCGAGGACCGAGGACAGCCATGAACATAAATGTAGATCCGACAAGAACCAAAAATATTATTAAAGCGCGTTCCGTGAGTTCTAAAATAACAAATTTAAAGGTTTTCTATGCAAACGCTCGTAGCATACGCAATCAATTTTCAGATTTAGAGGAGCTAGTGTTTACAGAAAATTATGATGTGATTGGCATAACAGAATCTTGGCTCAATACAGAAGATAGAGACTTTTTAGCAGAGTATTCACTTCCCGGTTATGTAATGTTTGAGAAAAGCCGAATTAATCGAAATGGAGGTGGCGTTTTACTTTATATCAAAGAAAGTCTTAACCCTACCCTCTTGTCAAAACCTCAAATTGTGAACGTCGACACATCTTTTGTGCTAATAAAGAATAATAAAGGTACCAAAATAATACTTGCATTAATATACAG
>JBAKBP010024847.1:0-34434 GCA_037953745.1 Lithodes maja | reverse complement strand
GTACATGCTGAACCACTATTGGGACGTAACGCATCCTTACCGTAACCCAACATTCAAATAAATTAGATCTCACTGTTCACACTTGAACATGCACTCATACCCTTGCACCCCCATACATGTTTTGCACTGTTCCCAGCAACTTAACTATGTTGTATATGGCTCAGTTGGTAGCGTGCCTGATTCCCATCTTGAAGGTCTCGCGTTCAATCCCCGCTCAGATTGAAAAGTTTTTCTGGGATACAGCCGGCGGTTACCATCTCCCCATGAGCAAGGGGGATGGGTAATGGTCTCTGGTAGACTAAAGAAAGCCAAGCGCTTGTGAATCTTCGAAGGAGGAGATACGGGCGCTATATAAGTAACCAGAAGATTATTATTATTATTACTCTCAGTACTCTCCACATACAATCTGTCATAGGCTTTCTTCAAGTCCATTGATGTAGCATACAACTCCCCTCTCTTCTCCAAAAGTGGCAGGAAAGAGCACATGCTACTACTAACATAGGAGCTGAAAGTTTCTTTTTTAATCCCCCCCCCCCCCCCCAACCTGAGAAGATATAATTCTTGATACACTTAAGATCTCTTTTAAAATTAATGTAGTGTAAGAAAGAACTATACTGCCCAATATTCTGTATGAGCTAAATAATAATTCTAGTAAATAGAGGCAATAAGTAAAATTTTACAAATACATGAAATCTATCCAAAAAAACTTGCATAGTAAACCATTGTGAGACTACTGTGAATAAATGCCCCTACTCCAAAACCTAACTGTACAGAAATAAGCTGAATGAAAGCCACTACTCCAAGAACAAACCGTACAAAAAGTAAGCTGAATAAATAATACGAACTATACCAACCATTATATATACAGTACATACATAAAAATATAATAACGTGCTATCAGACCAACGTGTGGACAGGCCAACCAAACAACGCTCTCAGCTGGGTAGTCTCAATGGCTTCTCGTATCATTGACTCTATCCATCTCATTGACTCGGGGGCGCTCATTCGTCTCTTGGGGGAGCTTGCATAACGTTGGTCCTTTATGGAGTGTGTATCTAGCCTTTTGTACTGATAGATGGGTTTGTTTTTCTCGAGGTGATATAGCTCGATTTTGTATAGCTTGATATATAGACGAGTTTGTTTTTCTCGAGGTAATCTAGCTCGATTTGTTATAGCTCTATTTGTTATAGCTCGATTTTGTATAGCTTGATATATAGATGAGTTTGTTTTTCTCGAGGTAATCTAGCTCGATTTGTTATAGCTCGATTTGTTATAGCTCGATTTGTTATAGCTCGATTTGTTATAGCTCGATTTGTTATAGCTCGATTTGTTATAGCTCGATTTGTTATAGCTCGATTTGTTATAGCTCGAATTGTTATAGATCAATTTGTTATAGATCAATTTGTTATAGCTCGATTTGTCATGGCTCGATTTGTCATAGCTCGGTTTGTTATAGCTTGGATTGTTATAGCTTGGATTGTTATAGCTTGGTTTGTTATAGCTTGGTTTGTTATAGCTTGGTTTGTTATAGCTTGGATTGTTATAGCTCGGTTTGTTATAGCTCGGTTTGTTATAGCTCGGTTTGTTATAGCTCGGTTTGTTATAGCTCGGTTTGTTATAGCTTGGTTTGTTATAGCTTGGTTTGTTATAGCTTGGTTTGTTATAGCTTGGTTTGTTATAGCTTGGTTTGTTATAGCTTGGTTTGTTATAGCTTTGTTTGTTATAGCTTTGTTTGTTATAGCTTTGTTTGTTATAGTTCGGTTTGTTATAGTTCGGTTTGTTATAGCTCATTTTGATATAGCTTGGTTCTTTATAGCTCGGTTTGTTATAGTTCGGTTTGTTATAGTTCGGTTTGTTATAGTTCGGTTTGTTATAGCTAGGTTTGTTATAGCTCGGTTTGTTATAGCTCGGTTTGTTATAGCTCGGTTTGTTATAGCTCGGTTTGTTATAGCTCGGTTTGTTATAGTTCGGTTTGTTATAGCTCGGTTTGTTATAGTTCGGTTTGTTATAGCTCGTTTTGATATAGCTTTATTTGTTATAGCTAGTTTTGTTATAGCTAGTTTTGTTATAGCTTGGTTTCTTTATAGCTTGGTTTGTTATAGCTTGATTTGTTATATTTTCGTTTGTTATAGCTTTGTTCTTTATAGCTTTGTTCTTTATAGCTTGGTTGGCTATAGCTTGATTTATTATAGCTAATTGTGTTATAGCTTGATTTGTTATAGCTTGATTTGTTATAGCTTGGTTTGTTATAGCTTGGTTTGTTATAGCTTGGTTTGTTATAGCTTGGTTTGTTATAGCTTGATTTGTTATAGCTTGATTTGTTATAGCTTGGTTTGTTATAGCTTGGTTTGTTATAGCTTGGTTTGTTATAGCTTGGTTTGTTATAGCTTGGTTTGTTATAGTTTTGTTCGTTATAGCTTGATTTGTTATAGCTTGGTTTGTTATAGCTTGATTTGTTATAGCTTGGTTTGTTATAGCTTGGTTTGTTATAGCTTGATTTGTTATAGCTTGATTTGTTATAGCTTGGTTTGTTATAGCTTGGTTTGTTATAGCTTTGTTCGTTATAGCTTGATTTGTTATAGCTAGTTTTGATATATCTGGATTTCTTATAGCTAGATTTGTTTTAGCTCAGTTTGTTATAGCTCAGTTTGTTATAGCTTGGTTTGTTATAGCTTGATTTGTTATAGCTTGATTTGTTATAGCTTGATTTGTTATAGCTTGGTTTGTTATAGCTTGGTTTGTTATAGCTTGGTTTGTTATAGCTTGGTTTGTTATAGCTTTGTTTGTTATAGCTTTGTTTGTTATAGCTGTTTGTTATAGCTTGGTTTGTTATAGCTTTGTTTGTTATAGCTTGGTTTGTTATAGCTTTGTTCGTTATAGCTTGATTTGTTATAGCTAGTTTTGATATATCTAGATTTCTTATAGCTAGATTTGTTGTAGCTCAGTTTGTTATAGTTGGGTTTGTTATAGCTTTGTTCGTTATAGCTTTGTTAGTTATAGCTTGATTTGTTATAGCTAGTTTTGATATATCTAGATTTCTTATAGCTAGATTTGTTGTAGCTCAGTTTGTTATAGTTTGGTTTGTTATAGCTTTGTTCGTTATAGCTTGATTTGTTATAGCTAGTTTTGATATATCTAGATTTCTTATAGCTAGATTTGTTGTAGCTCAGTTTGTTATAGTTTGGTTTGTTATAGCTTTGTTCGTTATAGCTTGATTTGTTATAGCTTGGTTTGTTATAGCTTGGTTTGTTATAGCTTTGTTCGTTATAGCTTGATTTGTTATAGCTAGTTTTGATATATCTAGATTTCTTATAGCTAGATTTGTTGTAGCTCAGTTTGTTATAGTTTGGTTTGTTATAGCTTTGTTCGTTATAGCTTGATTTGTTATAGCTAGTTTTGATACATCTAGATTTCTTATAGCTAGATTTGTTGTAGCTCAGTTTGTTATAGCTTGGTTTGTTATAGTTTGGTTTGTTATAGCTTGGTTTGTTATAGTTTGGTTTGTTATAGTTTGGTTTGTTATAGTTTGGTTTGTTATAGTTTGGTTTGTTATAGTTTGGTTTGTTATAGCTTGGTTTGTTATAGTTTGGTTTGTTATAGTTTGGTTTGTTATAGTTTGGTTTGTTATAGTTTGGTTTGTTATAGCTTGGTTTGTTATAGTTTGGTTTGTTATAGTTTGGTTTGTTATAGTTTGGTTTGTTATAGTTTGGTTTGTTATAGCTTTGTTTGTTATAGTTTGGTTTGTTATAGCTTTGTTATAGTTTGGTTTGTTATAGTTTGGTTTGTTATAGTTTGGTTTGTTATAGTTTGGTTTGTTATAGCTTTGTTTGTTATAGTTTGGTTTGTTATAGCTTTGTTTGTTATAGTTTGGTTTGTTATAGCTTGGTTTGTTAAAGTTTGGTTTGTTATAGCTTGGTTTGTTATAGCTTGGTTTGTTATAGTTTGGTTTGTTATAGCTTGGTTTGTTATAGTTTGGTTTGTTATAGCTTGGTTTGTTATAGCTTGGTTTGTTATAGTTTGGTTTGTTATAGCTTTGTTTGTTATAGCTTGGTTTGTTATAGTTTGGTTTGTTATAGTTTGGTTTGTTATAGCTTTGTTTGTTATAGCTTGGTTTGTTATAGCTTGGTTTGTTATAGCTTTGTTTGTTATAGTTTGGTTTGTTATAGTTTGGTTTGTTATAGCTTTGTTTGTTATAGCTTGGTTTGTTATAGTTTGGTTTGTTATAGCTTGGTTTGTTATAGCTTGGTTTGTTATAGCTTGGTTTGTTATAGTTTGGTTTGTTATAGTTTGGTTTGTTATAGCTTGGTTTGTTATAGTTTGGTTTGTTATAGCTTGGTTTGTTATAGTTTGGTTTGTTATAGTTTGGTTTGTTATAGCTTGGTTTGTTATAGCTTGGTTTGTCATAGTTTGGTTTGTTATAGTTTGGTTTGTTATAGTTTGGTTTGTTATAGCTTGGTTTGTTATAGTTTGGTTTGTTATAGTTTGGTTTGTTATAGTTTGGTTTGTTATAGCTTGGTTTGTTATAGCTTGGTTTGTTATAGCTTGGTTTGTTATAGCTTGGTTTGTTATAGCTTGGTTTGTTATAGCTTGGTTTGTTATAGCTTGGTTTGTTATAGCTTGGTTTGTTATAGCTTGGTTTGTTATAGCTTGGTTTGTTATAGTTTGGTTTGTTATAGTTTGGTTTGTTATAGCTTGGTTTGTTAATTTGGTTTGTTATAGCTTGGTTTGTTATAGCTTGGTTTGTTATAGCTTGGTTTGTTATAGCTTGGTTTGTTATAGCTTGGTTTGTTATAGCTATATACAAAAAAGAAAAGAAATCCAAAACATCTAAATTACATACAATGTCCCTTGGTTTTGGTTCTGTCACTCGTTCAACCTTTGAGAGAGACGCTTGTTACAGGCAGTTTCGCCCTGAGTCTCCTTCATACACATAGACAACATAAGTGTGTCCAGATAATAGATAATACTGATTGTTTGGAAATCTGTTGGTTTTGTTTATTTAATGAAGACCATCGTTAGAGGAAAACATACATTTTGTTCACACACATAACCATATAAAAACATGATTATATCTTGGGTCATTTTGCTGTGGGGTATGTATGTTATAAAATTGCAAAATTTAAAATTGTGGTGGTTCAGTCTTCAAGTACAATTAACTGCACAAACAACAGGTACACTCCTATAAATAAACTGCACAAACAACAGGTACACTCCTATAAATAACAGGTACACTCCTATAAATAACAGGTACACTCCTATAAATAAACTTGAGACCGTGAACACTAAATGAGTGAAAACACTGATTGGGGTATGTTTCAGAATATTTGTACAGTAGCTAAATAATTCAGTGAAATATGTAAAACAAAAACTTTCACTGCAGGCGATTGTACAGTACAGTCGCGGTCATAAATACGTACTTTTTTTTCGAAACCGTCTCGGGATGAATTGAAGCTCTTTATTAATTATTTACCATATATTTGTTTTTCGGAGGTTCGTTTGATTACTTCGAGGCTTCAAAGGGCATCCGAATTGAGGTGAGATAGGTTGTTTTTTCTAGATCCCATCTCCCTCATGTTAACCCCATTAGTTTTCAGATTTTAATATGTTTGCCCCATTAGTTTGTCGATTTTAAGACCTTCCGCCCCATTTCCTTGTCAATATTAAGAGCTTTCGTACTATTTCGGTGTCGATTGTTATCCTGGCGAACGATAGTGCGCCTGATATTTTGGAAGAACCGGCCTTCGGCTGGGACATTTTTCTAACGAAAAATTTACAAATTAATCTAGGAGATCTAAGGATGTTTTTCTAAGTTTGCTGGAGATCTAGGGAGGAAAATAGAAAAATCTTGAATATATGAAAAAAAACGACCAAAATGTAAACCATACCCCTTAATGACCCCGACTGTACCTTGTACGTTAAGGGGAGGTATTTAGTTTGTTCCCTAGACCTCCATCAAGCTTAAAATTACACCCCCTTGAGTCCCTTTCAAGATAAATTTGTACATTTTTCGGTAGAAAAATGTCCCGGCCGAAGGCCGGTTCCTCTTAAATTACAGGCTCGCTATCGCTCGCCAGGATAAAATGGACACCTGAATTGCACGAAAGGTCTTAATATAGGGTGAAAGTTCTTAAAATCGCTAAACTAATGGGGCAAACTTTGTATAATATCAAAAGCAATGGGGCTAAACATGAGGGAGAAAGGGTTCAAGAAAAAAATCCCTCAAGTGAAGCTCTCCCCTTAAAGGTTGCTACGTTACAGTCCTCTGAGAGGGCGTTCCTCCCGCCTCACAGTTCATAAAATACACAAACTTCCAGGAACTCTGGAGTGAGGAGTAGTCTCACTAAAGCCCGGGTGTAACGACCAATTATCCGGTTCAGTGGAAGAGGGGCCAATGTTCAGAAAGACCAATAGATTTTCGAAGGGCCAATGTGCCAATACAGTCTTTGGTCGTGAATCTCAGCCAAAATATCTCTTCATTAGCCTTTCCAGTTACTTGGAGCGAATGTCTTATACTCTCAAAAACTAATGGGGCTAAATATGAGGGAGAAGGCGGTACAACCCCCCTCCACCTCTTCTCTTTAAACATGTCTAAATATATCTTCATTAGTATTTCAAGACATGTAGCCCTTCTAACATTTTACAGGCAAATGTATCTTAATGTATCGGAGTCAAGGTATCGGAGACTAAGTACACTGAAAGGCAAATTGTAGCACGCTCCCAGGAACTCTGGGAAGAGTAGTAATCTCGCTAAAGCCTGGGTGTAATGCAAAGTTCTCCAGTGCATTGTAGGAGGGGCCAATGTTCAGAAGGGCCAATAGACTTTAGCCGTTAAGGGGATATACTTATTTATTTGTTTTTAGTATTTATTTTGTTCTCCTTCCCCTTGTTACAAATTAACCTCCAACTCCGTGATACTCTTGTTACAAATTAACCTCCAACTCCCTCACGCACATTACGCACGCTACAAATTAACCTTCAACTCTCTCATGAATATTTTCCCTGTTACAAATTAACCTCCAACTCCGTGATACTCTTTTACAAATTAACCTCAAACTCCCTCACGAACATTGCTCTTGATACAAATTCGCCACTAAGATCGCTCGGTTTACTCAGGATTACACAGTCGGCACGTTGCTCTGTCCTCACAATTGATATATAAGACCAACTTTCCCGGAACTCTGAACGGTGTGCTCCCAGTAAATCCAAGTCGCACCAACAGACTGAGAAGCGAATTTATCGGAGTCAAAGTTCGAGAGTCAGTAGGATCCGATATACAGGAGTCTATTGCGTGACGACTGGGTTTTTTCTTGATCCCCTTCTCCCTCGTGTTTATCCTCATTTGTTTTAAAATGTTAAGACCTTTCACTTAATTTTTGTCAGTATTATGACCTTTCGTTCCATTTTGGTGTCAATTTTTGCTAGCGAGCGATAACGATCCTGTAATTTTAGGAGGAACCGGCCTTTGGCCGGGAGATTTTTCAACCGAAAAATTTACAAATTTATCTTGAAAGAGGGTCTAGGACGTGTTTTTTTAAGCTTGGTGGAGGTATAGCAAGCAAGGAAACTAAAAAATAGATAAATAAACAGATATATAGACCAAAAACTAACCACTACCCCCTTAACTCGGTGTATACGTTGCTCTTGCCCCTCCAGCTGACAAAAAAAGGTCCAGTTTCCCGGATCTGGGACCCAAGGAGTAATACGTAGTCTCGCTAACGACGCCATTCTTTTGGTTCCCTAGTGTGACGCATGTCGAGTATGAGCATGCTGTACAGAACGCCCAGTCAGGCCCCACTCTCGCTAGGATCGTCAGGGCAGGAACTTTGGCTGTAGTCTGTGTAGAGTTTCCTAACTTAGTTTATGTGAGCCGTTGTACTATAAGTATTATAAATATGTATTTTGTTTTCATCTGAGTCAACGAGTTCTATTTTATATCATTAGTTATAAGTATTGTGTGTGGGACTTATATGTAATGATGAGAGGAGAGAGAGAGAGATATTACGTAACGGGGACCAGTGAGTGCGCCACGCGGGCAGATAGGCCTAATTCCCTCCTCCCTCCTCCCTTCCTCCCTTTCAGCGCGTGGGAAGTTCTTTGTCGATCCCAGATGGAGAGAGAATATGACGTCATGATTGCCAGTGGGCGGTCCTTAAGTAGTTTGAGATATGCCGCTAGAGGGCCGAGTATAAAAAGAGAGGTTCTTGCCACCATTTCTTCAGAACTCATCAGGCAAAGCGACTTCTCATATCCCTTGCAACTATCCATATTCTTCCGACTGATGTGAACTTTCTCTACTCTCTGAACAGCCTATCTTCTTCTCTTCTCGTCCCTGTTTAACCTCCATGACCCCTTTGGTGCAGATTTAGTCAGCCAAAGTATTATCGCTTGAGTTCTCACGAGATAAGTGCCTGTTAGATAGCCTATTTTTGGAAGGGTTAACTAGAATAGGATTGATTGATGTTTGTTGCACTCGTATATGCATTTCCCTGTGTGCGATTATTCATGTTCCTGTTTTCTGCTGGTTTAGGCAATGCTAGACTGGGATAGGGTTTCTGAGTTGTGATTTCCTATGAGTACTAGGTTGCGGTTGAACCAGTACAATTGCAACCGGAGACGTGGAACGCCTAGGTGGTCTTTCTGACTGTGTACCGTGGGAGTTTAGCACTGTGTTGCGAGTGAGGGCTTTTGCCTGTGCCACCCAACACTGTGCTATCTCATTTGCTTGACTTTGAGAGGATCGCCAGGAGAGAACCAGATACTAGTGATCTGGATCTCTCAAGAGAGCATCCCGTCAATTACCGTAATTTGGCCGCACAGTCTTAAGGACCTCGCTAGGCTACGAGCCGCTTGCTCAGCCATTGTCTCTTAACCTTAGATATCCCAGCTAGACTTTGCTCGACCAGCAGATACAGTATAGTATTGAAGCTTCTCCTTATGTATATTATTGTTTCTGCACTATTGATTTCATGTGTGGCACGCTTAGCTACTTCAGAGATTAGTGGCCCACGAGCACAATCTTAGTAGGCTATTGCCAGTGCATTGTCGGAGTACTTCTTCTTAATGTTTGCCATATCCTATTGCTTATTCTTATAATTCTTCTTATGTCAAATTAAAGCCTTTAATTACCAGTGAGTTATTCATTAAATTGCTGTTCAAAATCCGATACTTACTTCTTAAGAGTATTCGAGAAGCATCTAACTTATCAGAAGATTCCTTGCTTGATGCTCGAGGACTATTGTTTAACGTAACGTAATAGTGCCGATCCGAAGTAGAGGGTGGAGGACTTCTTAAGTTCTTAGTTCAAGGGTGGATTACTTCGGCTTCGGCCAACACTATTCTTTACTGTTGTAGTACTTTCTTCTTTGTTTGATTGTTGACCAGACTAGATAACTCCCGTCTAGTTATTAGTCTGTTGTGTGAAACGCTAGTACCGAGTTCTTGTATACCCCGTTATAGCAGATAGAACTCTGGAGGGTAGTGGCGTTTTTTGTTCGGCTGGCAGTACTCTGGGGTTGGGATCGTGTGTTTCCGTTGTGGCAGCGAGCCATACTCGAGTCCTGTGTAAGAGCCCTAGTGTACCCGAGTGTCCGGTCGTAACAAATGGCGACCTTGCTTAGGATTTTGTGAACAGTATAATTTTTTGCAGAGTTGTACAACATTTGTTTGTTCGTACTTTAGCGTACATATTGAAGAATATTTTTTTTGTAAGGCAATTAGGAGAGCATTTAAGAGACTCCAGTTAATTTAGTAATTAGTGCTTGCATAAGGGAGTTTAACACTTTTGTCTCGAGAATTTTTTGGTGAACTTCAGTATGTCGGGCCCTAGTACTGACGAGGAGCGAGAGATGCTATTTGAGGAGGTGCCGTTAGTAACTAGTGAGGAGGATGCTAGACTTTTTGTGAGTAAGCAGTACCACGTGACGGAGGAGAGGCTGACTGGGGTGAATGTTTATGGCTTGCACCTGATAGCCAAGGTTTTGGGTCTATCCAATGTAGGAGGGATGTCCAAGGGGGAGCTGATTTCCTGGGTGTTGCGTGGGCGACATGGGGTTTCGGAGGAGAGGGCGTTTGGGGGGGTTCCTCCCCAGATCCCCTCTCACTCGACTCCCACAGTGCCGTCCACTCAGTTGCCGGAGGTTAGCACTCTCCCACAGAGGGATGAGAATTGGAAGATTGGAGTGCCCTCGGGCGGTGCGTATGGTGGTTCCCCAGTTCTTGCCCCCCCTCCTTCAGTAGTGGCAGCTCCCTCTTCCGGCCTGTCTCCTGAGATGATATTTAAACTCGAGCTTGCTAAAATGGAGAATGAGGCTAGGAAGCAGGAGATGGAGAATGAGTCTAGGAGGCATGAGAAGGAGATTGAGGCTGAGACCAGGAGGCGGGAGGATGAGACTAGGAAGCAGGAGAATGAGACTAGGAAGCAGGAGAATGAGACTAGGAGGCATGAGATTGAGGTCAGGAGGCACGAGGCTGAGCTTAGATACGACTCCGAGAAATATTGTGCTCAGATAGACTTAGATAAGACTCGTGCAGAGTCGACAGGGATTCGGATGGGCCGGGAGGGCCAAGTAAGAGAACAGTCCTTGTCTCACTTAGTCAAATTGGTGCCGGCATTTAGTGAAACTGAAGTCACAGAATTTTTTAATCGTTTTGAGAAGAAGTGTAGGGAGCATAATTGGCCTGAAGAGAAGTGGGCAGCTCTGGTCTCCTCAAGACTTACGGGTAAGGGTCTGAAGGCTTATGATGCACTGCCTTTAGAGTCTTGCATTGACTACCCAGTATTGAAGAGAGCTGTCCTACGGGCATACGAGTTGCAACCAGAAACATATCGATTGAAGTTTCGGGGTGTTACAAAGACTAGGGAGGCGACCTTTCTTGAACATGCCCGGGACTTAAAAGATGCACTTACAAACTGGACACGTTCTGAGAAAGCTGAGACGGCCGAACAGTTGACTGAGCTGTTTCTGCTCGAGCAGTTTTATAAGTGTACAGGTGCAGAAATGACTTTAACTATTAAAGAAAAGAATCCAAAAACTCTACAGGAGGCAGCTGAGATGGCTGACCTCCGGCTATCATTAATTCGTGGGTGCGGGTCTGCCCAGCGTAGTGAGGCAGGTAACAAGGGGCGTGACGCCCCACCCCCCCGAGTTAGTAATATATCTTATGCAAACAAGTACAAGAGTTATGATACCAAGACTGACCACAAGACTAGCACCGTCCCATTTAAGAAGGGGCCGGGCCCTTCCCAGTACCAAGGGAAGCCCAAAGGGGAGTTAGAGTGTTATCAATGTCATAAAAAGGGGCACTTTGCAAGAGTCTGTCCTAGCAAACCACCTACAGCAGCTGTGTCTTTGGCCTGCAACATTGGTGTGTCTCTGAAGCCTTCTGAGTTTGCCCGGGGCAGTTCGTCAGAGGCTGAGGCACAGCCAATGCAGAAGCACCTGGGAGGCTCGAACCCTGCTCAGGATGTTTTTTGCGACCATAGAGGACGAGGTTGCGTGATGTGGGCGGGGCGCAAGCATGGAGTAGAGGTCTTGCGTGATACAGGTGCTTCCCAGACTTTGATGAAAAACTTGACTGGCTACCCTATAAATGCGGCTCGGGTGGTGGTGGTGCAGGGTATTAATGCAACTCGGTCATACCCGCTGGTGCGGTTGGAGTTGGAGGTGGATGGTGTGGCACGTGAATTGGATGTTGGGATTGTGGAGAAACTGCCAGTGGAGGGCGTCGACCTTCTTCTCGGCAACGACTTTGCAATGCCCGCTTCTGAGGTTCTACCCTTAGTCGTTGCCGAGAGGCCGGCCGACGTGAGTAGGGAAGAGCGAGAGTGGGTCGAGCGGTGCCAGGCACAACCCATGGCGTGTGCTGTCACCCGAGCTCGGGCAGCTAAAGTGTCACAGCCTAGTCCTCCGTCTTCAGACCAGCAGAGGAACGATCAACAGGAGGAGGCTAAAGCTGGAGTTGGTTTTAAGAGTTTTGACTCGGCGGCTCTCCTGGGTGATTCAGTATTAGCACCATTACTTAGTTCTGGAGTAGCCCCTGGGCCTGTCATCGAGAGTGACGAGGCTGGGCATGACGAGTCTCCACGACAGCAACGTTATGAACATCGAGAGAGACAGAGGGAGCAGCTCAGTATCGGGGAGGGTCATGCATTGCTCCGGGAGCAGTTAGATCGCTTGGCACCCTCAGATATACGTCGGTTGCAGCTGGAGGACCCTGAGCTCCAAACGTGTGCTAATGGAGCTGTGGAGCTCGACGAGGACGGTGATGCACAGCCGGGAGATTTTTTTTATTTAGATGGCATCCTGTATCGGCGTTTTCAAGACCCTAACCGTAGCTGGAAGATGGGGTCCGGGGTAGTGGACCAGTTGATGGTGCCGCGGGAGTGCAGGGATAGCCTACTGAGTTTGGCGCATGACACACCGCTGGCAGGACATTTGGGGGTAAGAAAAACGGTGGCGGCTTTGGGGAAGTTGTTTTGGTGGCCGGGGATGAAGTCTCATGTGCAGTCCTGGATAAACTCATGTGATATTTGTCAACGGGTCGGGAAACCAAACCAAGTTATTCCTAAAGCTCCGTTGCACCCTATTCCTGTAATTGGGCCACCTTTTAGTAAGATTGTTGTTGACATGGTTGGTCCCCTCCCTCCCACAAAGGCTGGTAATAAATTTTTGTTAACCATCATGGATGTTGCCACTAGATACCCCGATGCATACCCCATGAAAAACGGCATGGCTAAGACGGTAGTCAGTAACTTGTTGTGGTACTTTTCAAGGTACGGGTACCCGGAGGAGATTCAGTCTGATCAGGGGTCCAATTTCACCTCCAATCTCTTTAAGCAAACAATGCAACAGCATGGAATACGGGCGGTGGTATCGTCAGCGTATCACCCTGAGAGCCAAGGGGTGCTTGAGCGGTGGCATGCCACCCTTAAAAGCATGCTCAGGTGTTATTGTGCTGATAACGGAAGAGATTGGGATCTTGGATTGCCGTATGTACTGTTTGCTGCTCGGGAAGTGCCTGGTGAGAGCCTGGGATTTAGTCCAAACGAGCTGATTTTTGGACACCGAGTCAGGGGCCCCCTTAATATGCTGCGGGAAATTTGGGAAGGAACTGTGCCGCCTTGTTCCTTGTTGAAGTATGTGTTTGAAAGCCGTGAGCGCATGCTTAAGAGTCTGGAGATGGCAGGTCGGAATTTAACAGGGTCACAAGCTTTAATGAAGGACAGGTATGATCGCAAAGTGAAGCTCCGGGAGTTCATTGTGGGACAGGAGGTGTTGATTTTGTTGCCTTTGGTGGGTAACCCCTTGTCGGCGAAGTATACTGGACCCTATAAAATTGTGGAGAAAATTTCGGACCTAGATTACCTTGTTGCCACTCCAGACAGGAGGAAGAAGAATCAGTTATGTCACGTGAACCTGATAAAAGAGTATGTGAGGCGCCCCTCTGAGCCTCTCACTGTCCCTGTGTTGGCTTGTTGCGGCCGTGGTGGAGAAGGAGAGGGGGACAGTCAAGCTTCAGAGGAGGATAGCTGGGATCACCATGTTTCAGCGGATCAGTGGGCGGGGAACTCGAGCCTAAGGGCTGACGAGGCTATAGCCCATTTGCCTGAGCCGCAATTTGAAGCTATCCGTCAGTTGCTCGGTTTATACCCCACTGTATTCGCTGAACATCCAGGCCTCACTACTCAGGCTATGCATGATGTTGACGTGGGGCACCATCTACCCTTTAAGTCAATCCCATACCGTGTGCCCCCCATAAAACTACCCGCTCTGAGGGATGAGTTGGAGTATATGCTCGGTAGAGGGTTGATAGAGAAAGGTACCGTTAAATGGACTTCCCCCGTAACACTGCAGCCTAAACCAGATGGCAAGGTACGCTTCTGTATTGATTTCCGTAGGCTAAACGGTTTGACTCCAACTAACCCATATCCTCTTCCTCGGGTTGATGATAGTGTTGATAAAATTGGTAATGCTCGGTTTTTGTCTAAAGTTGATTTAGTAAAAGGTTACTGGCAAGTACCTTTGTCCGAGCGCGCTAAAGAGGTATGTGGTTTTGTTGTGGACGGGAGTACCTACCAGTGCAATGTTGTGCCTGACGGACTTAAGAATGCACCAGCAACGTGTCAGAGCCTGATGAATGAAAGTGAAAAGGACAATGATGCGCTGGGGCATTTCGAGATCTATGTTCCAGCCTATGGTCCGGTCGGTGTAGTTTACCCAGATCATTACCCTCTCGAGATCTTGGACCAGTTTCACAATCGGAATATGAGGCTGACCAGGTGGTCACTAAGGTTATTGGTATATAACCTGGACATAAGCCATATTGCCGGTTGTGACAACGAGGTTGCATGTGGTCGTTCAGGGGTATATGATCCTGGGTAGATTGACACACGGGTAGCCTCCTGCTTTGGTTTGAGTAGTATTTTGCGCTTGGTGCTTGTTGGCTCGCGGTTGTAGCCCAGCGTATTGGGTCGTAAAGCAGGATTGTTGAGCGTTTGGTATAGAAGAAAATAGGCTGCCCTTATAGTGCAGCCGGAAAAAAACATATTAAAATATAAAAATCATATAAAAACTTTCTTTTTGATGAAGATAATTGTATAAGTTTGTCATAGCCTATAGTGTTTGAGTAGTCCACGAACTATCAAACGGCTGAGCTGCTGTAAGCTCGCTCTGGGAGCATGATATTATGTCTTTTACTATTGTTGGGAGGAGTTATGAAATGTGAATTTTTTTTTTATAAGATGTGTTTTAGTGATAAACTCAGCGTTGTTTTAGTGCCATGCGGTCGCTGGGTGTGAGGGGTTTGATGGGGTTCTGTATATCAGATTTTAGCTCAGGGTTGAGCAAGTAAAATCTTGGGGGAGGTGTGACGCATGTCGAGTATGAGCATGCTGTACAGAACGCCCAGTCAGGCCCCACTCTCGCTAGGATCGTCAGGGCAGGAACTTTGGCTGTAGTCTGTGTAGAGTTTCCTAACTTAGTTTATGTGAGCCGTTGTACTATAAGTATTATAAATATGTATTTTGTTTTCATCTGAGTCAACGAGTTCTATTTTATATCATTAGTTATAAGTATTGTGTGTGGGACTTATATGTAATGATGAGAGGAGAGAGAGAGAGATATTACGTAACGGGGACCAGTGAGTGCGCCACGCGGGCAGATAGGCCTAATTCCCTCCTCCCTCCTCCCTTTCAGCGCGTGGGAAGTTCTTTGTCGATCCCAGATGGAGAGAGAATATGACGTCATGATTGCCAGTGGGCGGTCCTTAAGTAGTTTGAGATATGCCGCTAGAGGGCCGAGTATAAAAAGAGAGTTTCTTGCCACCATTTCTTCAGAACTCATCAGGCAAAGCGACTTCTCATATCCCTTGCAACTATCCATATTCTTCCGACTGATGTGAACTTTCTCTACTCTCTGAACAGCCTATCTTCTTCTCTTCTCGTCCCTGTTTAACCTCCATGACCCCTTTGGTGCAGATTTAGTCAGCCAAAGTATTATCGCTTGAGTTCTCACGAGATAAGTGCCTGTTAGATAGCCTATTTTTGGAAGGGTTAACTAGAATAGGATTGATTGATGTTTGTTGCACTCGTATATGCATTTCCCTGTGTGCGATTATTCATGTTCCTGTTTTCTGCTGGTTTAGGCAATGCTAGACTGGGATAGGGTTTCTGAGTTGTGATTTCCTATGAGTACTAGGTTGCGGTTGAACCAGTACAATTGCAACGGAGACGTGGAACGCCTAGGTGGTCTTTCTGACTGTGTACCGTGGGAGTTTAGCACTGTGTTGCGAGTGAGGGCTTTTGCCTGTGCCACCCAACACTGTGCTATCTCATTTGCTTGACTTTGAGAGGATCGCCAGGAGAGAACCAGATACTAGTGATCTGGATCTCTCAAGAGAGCATCCCGTCAATTACCGTAATTTGGCCGCACAGTCTTAAGGACCTCGCTAGGCTACGAGCCGCTTGCTCAGCCATTGTCTCTTAACCTTAGATATCCCAGCTAGACTTTGCTCGACCAGCAGATACAGTATAGTATTGAAGCTTCTCCTTATGTATATTATTGTTTCTGCACTATTGATTTCATGTGTGGCACGCTTAGCTACTTCAGAGATTAGTGGCCCACGAGCACAATCTTAGTAGGCTATTGCCAGTGCATTGTCGGAGTACTTCTTCTTAATGTTTGCCATATCCTATTGCTTATTCTTATAATTCTTCTTATGTCAAATTAAAGCCTTTAATTACCAGTGAGTTATTCATTAAATTGCTGTTCAAAATCCGATACTTACTTCTTACGAGTATTCGAGAAGCATCTAACTTATCAGAAGATTCCTTGCTTGATGCTCGAGGACTATTGTTTAACGTAACGTAATAGTGCCGATCCGAAGTAGAGGGTGGAGGACTTCTTAAGTTCTTAGTTCAAGGGTGGATTACTTCGGCTTCGGCCAACACTATTCTTTAGTGTTGTAGTACTTTCTTCTTTGTTTGATTGTTGACCTGACTAGATAACTCCCGTCTAGTTATTAGTCTGTTGTGTGAAACGCTAGTACCGAGTTCTTGTATACCCCGTTATAGCAGATAGAACTCTGGAGGGTAGTGGCGTTTTTTGTTCGGCTGGCAGTACTCTGGGGTTGGGATCGTGTGTTTCCGTTGTGGCAGCGAGCCATACTCGAGTCCTGTGTAAGAGCCCTAGTGTACCCGAGTGTCCGGTCGTAACACTAGAGATACAGCTTGGTCCGGGGCAGCCAGGTAGTTTTATGTAGGCTAGTTCTGGTTATCTGTACAGCGAGATAGTTTTCTGTAGCCTAGTTCTGGTTGTCTGTAGGCTAGTTCCGGTTATATGTACAGCGAGGTCGTTTTATGTAGGCTAGTTCTGATTATCTGCATAGCCAGGTTGTTTTCTGTACGCTAGTTTGTTCTGTGTTGGCTAGTTCCGGTTATCTGTACAGCCAGGTCATTTGCTGTAGGCTAGTTCTGGTTCTCTGTAAAGCTAGGTCTTTTTTGTAGGCTAGTTCCGCTTATCTGTAGGCCTACAGCCAGCGTTTTATTTTTTATGTTTAGGTTTTATGTTTTTTATATTAGTTCAACCTCTGATCTGCCGCCAGCACGTTAATTACATCTTAGTTAAGGGGAGGTTATTTAGTTTGCTCAGAGTACCTTCATCAATCATTAAGAAATGCATCCAAAAATACACCCAATAGATACATTTGAATATTTTCCAGTTGTTACGACCGGGCACTCGGGTACACTAGGGCTCTTACACAGGACTCGAGTATGGCTCGCTGCCACAACGGAAACACACGATCCCAACCCCAGAGTACTGCCAGCCGAACAAAAAACGCCACTACCCTCCAGAGTTCTATCTGCTATAACGGGGTATACAAGAACTCGGTACTAGCGTTTCACACAACAGACTAATAACAAGACGGGAGTTATCTAGTCTGGTCAACAATCAAACAAAGAAGAAAGTACTACAACAGTAAAGAATAGTGTTGGCCGAAGCCGAAGTAATCCACCCTTGAACTAAGAACTTAAGAAGTCCTCCACCCTCTACTTCGGATCGGCACTATTACGTTACGTTAAACAATAGTCCTCGAGCATCAAGCAAGGAATCTTCTGATAAGTTAGATGCTTCTCGAATACTCATAAGAAGTAAGTATCGGATTTTGAACAGCAATTTAATGAATAACTCACTGGTAATTAAAGGCTTTAAATTGACATAAGAAGAATTATAAGAATAAGAATAAGCAATAGGATATGGCAAACATTAAGAAGAAGTACTCCGACAATGCACTGGCAATAGCCTACTAAGATTGTGCTCGTGGGCCACTAATCTCTGAAGTAGCTAAGCGTGCCACACATGAAATCAATAGTGCTTAAACAATAATATACATAAGGAGAAGCTTCAATACTATGCTGTATCTGCTGGTCGAGCAAAGTCTAGCTGGGATATCTAAGGTTAAGAGACAATGGCTGAGCAAGCGGCTCGTAGCCTAGCGAGGTCCTTAAGACTGTGCGGCCAAATTACGGTAATTGACGGGATGCTCTCTTGAGAGATCCAGATCACTAGTATCTGGTTCTCTCCTGGCGATCCTCTCAAAGTCAAGCAAATGAGATAACACAGTGTTGGGTGGCATAGGCAAAAGCCCTCACTCGCAACACAGTGCTAAACTCCCACGGTACACAGTCAGAAAGACCACCTAGGCGTTCCACGTCTCCGTTGCAATTGTACTGGTTCAACCGCAACCTAGTACTCATAGGAAATCACAACTCAGAAACCCTATCCCAGTCTAGCATTGCCTAAACCAGCAGAAAACAGGAACATGAATAATCGCACACAGGGAAATGCATATACGAGTGCAACAAACATCAATCAATCCTATTCTAGTTAACCCTTCCAAAAATAGGCTATCTAACAGGCACTTATCTCGTGAGAACTCAAGCGATAATACTTTGGCTGACTAAATCTGCACCAAAGGGGTCATGGAGGTTAAACAGGGACGAGAAGAGAAGAAGATAGGCTGTTCAGAGAGTAGAGAAAGTTCACATCAGTCGGAAGAATATGGATAGTTGCAAGGGATATGAGAAGTCGCTTTGCCTGATGAGTTCTGAGTAAAGCATGGCGAGACCTCCCTTTTTATACTCGGCCCTCTAGCGGCATATCTCAAACTACTTAAGGACCGCCCACTGGCAATCATGACGTCATATTCTCTCAAAGTCTGGGATCGACAAAGAACTTCCCACGCGCTGAAAGGGAGGAAGGGAGGAGGGAGGAGGGAATTAGGCCTATCTGCCCGCGTGGCGCACTCACTGGTCCCCGTTACGTAATATCTCTCTCTCTCTCCTCTCATCATTACATATAAGTCCCACACACAACACTTATAACTAATGATATAAAATAGAACTCGTTGACTCAGATGAAAACAAAATACAGATTTATAATACTTATAGTACAACGGCTCACATAAACTAAGTTAGGAAACTCTACACAGACTACAGCCAAAGTTCCTGCCCTGACGATCCTAGCGAGAGTGGGGCCTGACTGGGCGTTCTGTACAGCATGCTCATACTCGACATGCGTCACACCTCCCCCAAGATTTTACTTGCTCAACCCTGAGCTAAAATCTGATATACAGAACCCCATCAAACCCCTCACACCCAGCGACCGCATGGCACTAAAACAACGCTGAGTTTATCACTAAAACATATCTTATAAAAAAAAAATTCACATTTCATAACTCCTCCCAACAATAGTAAAAGACATAATATCATGCTCCCAGAGCGAGCTTACAGCAGCTCAGCCGTTTGATAGTTCGTGGACTACTCAAACACTATAGGCTATGACAAACTTATACAATTATCTATATCAAAAAGAAAGAGTTTTTATATGATTTTTATATTTTAATATGTTTTTTTCCGGCTGCACTATAAGGGCAGCCTATTTTCTTCTATACCAAACGCTCAACAATCCTGCTTTACGACCCAATACGCTGGGCTACAACCGCGAGCCAACAAGCACCAAGCGCAAAATACTACTCAAACCAAAGCAGGAGGCTACCCGTGTGTCAATCTCTTCGGGATCATACACCTGTGATAGCCTACGACTGATCATCTACCCTCGATAAACAATCCGCAATCACATTGTCACATCCCGCAATATGCCGGATGTCCAGGTTATACTCCTGCAACATCAATGACCACCGGGTCAGTCTCATATTGCGATTGTGAAATTGATTTAGGAATCTCAAAGGGTGATGATCAGTGTAGATAACCACGACTGGGCCATAGGCTGGAACATACACCTCGAAGTGCCTGAGTGACAGCACAATCGCCAGTAATTCCTTTTCTATTGTAGAATAGTTCTTTTGTGCAGCATTGAACTTCTTAGAAAAGAAACTTACTGGGTGTTCCACACCTTCATTGTCTGTCTGTAGCAAGACGGCACCAGCCCCTACACCACTAGCATCTGTTGCCAGCTGAAAAGGCCTGTTAAAGTCTGGGGCCCTGAGTATCGGGTGAGTACACAGCAAATGCTTCACTAAATTAAAAGCCTTTTCACACTCAGGCGCCCACAAAAACTTTTTGTCTTTAGATAACAAATCTGTGAGAGGTGCCAACACCGTAGAGTAACCTTTTATAAAGCGTCTGTAGTAGCCTATCATACCCAAGAATCTCATGATCTGCTTCTTGGTGGTTGGGTGCGGAAATTTATTGATAGCCTGTACCTTGTTCTGAGGAGGGCACACCTGTCCCCTTCCCACTACAAACCCAAGGTACTGCACAGTGGCTTTTACGAAGTCACACTTTGCCAAATTTACTACCAGACTTGCTTCACTAAGTTTCCGGAACAAGGTCTCCAGGTGCTCACAATG
This sequence comes from Lithodes maja, assembly GCA_037953745.1. NCBI lineage: Eukaryota > Metazoa > Arthropoda > Malacostraca > Decapoda > Lithodidae > Lithodes > Lithodes maja. The sequence continues at coordinate 14,067 of JBAKBP010024847.1, read as the reverse complement.
GCTCTCAAAGTCGTCATCATAAATGATTACATCGTCCAAGTATACGGTGCAATTTGGAATGTCCTTGACAATTTCATTCATCAGGTTCTGAAACGTTGCTGGTGCATTCTTAAGTCCGTAGGGCATAACATTACACCGGTAAGTACTCCCGTCCACCACAAAACCACATACCTCTTTAGCGCGCTCGGACAAAGGTACTTGCCAGTAACCTTTTACTAAATCAACTTTAGACAAAAACCGAGCATTACCAATTTTATCAACACTATCATCAACCCGAGGAAGAGGATATGGGTTAGTTGGAGTCAAACCGTTTAGCCTACGGAAATCAATACAGAAGCGTACCTTGCCATCTGGTTTAGGCTGCAGTGTTACGGGGGAAGTCCATTTAACGGTACCTTTCTCTATCAACCCTCTACCGAGCATATACTCCAACTCATCCCTCAGAGCGGGTAGTTTTATGGGGGGCACACGGTATGGGATTGACTTAAAGGGTAGATGGTGCCCCACGTCAACATCATGCATAGCCTGAGTAGTGAGGCCTGGATGTTCAGCGAATACAGTGGGGTATAAACCGAGCAACTGACGGATAGCTTCAAATTGCGGCTCAGGCAAATGGGCTATAGCCTCGTCAGCCCTTAGGCTCGAGTTCCCCGCCCACTGATCCGCTGAAACATGGTGATCCCAGCTATCCTCCTCTGAAGCTTGACTGTCCCCCTCTCCTTCTCCACCACGGCCGCAACAAGCCAACACAGGGACAGTGAGAGGCTCAGAGGGGCGCCTCACATACTCTTTTATCAGGTTCACGTGACATAACTGATTCTTCTTCCTCCTGTCTGGAGTGGCAACAAGGTAATCTAGGTCCGAAATTTTCTCCACAATTTTATAGGGTCCAGTATACTTCGCCGACAAGGGGTTACCCACCAAAGGCAACAAAATCAACACCTCCTGTCCCACAATGAACTCCCGGAGCTTCACTTTGCGATCATACCTGTCCTTCATTAAAGCTTGTGACCCTGTTAAATTCCGACCTGCCATCTCCAGACTCTTAAGCATGCGCTCACGGCTTTCAAACACATACTTCAACAAGGAACAAGGCGGCACAGTTCCTTCCCAAATTTCCCGCAGCATATTAAGGGGGCCCCTGACTCGGTGTCCAAAAATCAGCTCGTTTGGACTAAATCCCAGGCTCTCACCAGGCACTTCCCGAGCAGCAAACAGTACATACGGCAATCCAAGATCCCAATCTCTTCCGTTATCAGCACAATAACACCTGAGCATGCTTTTAAGGGTGGCATGCCACCGCTCAAGCACCCCTTGGCTCTCAGGGTGATACGCTGACGATACCACCGCCCGTATTCCATGCTGTTGCACTGTTTGCTTAAAGAGATTGGAGGTGAAATTGGACCCCTGATCAGACTGAATCTCCTCCGGGTACCCGTACCTTGAAAAGTACCACAACAAGTTACTGACTACCGTCTTAGCCATGCCGTTTTTCATGGGGTATGCATCGGGGTATCTAGTGGCAACATCCATGATGGTTAACAAAAATTTATTACCAGCCTTTGTGGGAGGGAGGGGACCAACCATGTCAACAACAATCTTACTAAAAGGTGGCCCAATTACAGGAATAGGGTGCAACGGAGCTTTAGGAATAACTTGGTTTGGTTTCCCGACCCGTTGACAAATATCACATGAGTTTATCCAGGACTGCACATGAGACTTCATCCCCGGCCACCAAAACAACTTCCCCAAAGCCGCCACCGTTTTTCTTACCCCCAAATGTCCTGCCAGCGGTGTGTCATGCGCCAAACTCAGTAGGCTATCCCTGCACTCCCGCGGCACCATCAACTGGTCCACTACCCCGGACCCCATCTTCCAGCTACGGTTAGGGTCTTGAAAACGCCGATACAGGATGCCATCTAAATAAAAAAAATCTCCCGGCTGTGCATCACCGTCCTCGTCGAGCTCCACAGCTCCATTAGCACACGTTTGGAGCTCAGGGTCCTCCAGCTGCAACCGACGTATATCTGAGGGTGCCAAGCGATCTAACTGCTCCCGGAGCAATGCATGACCCTCCCCGATACTGAGCTGCTCCCTCTGTCTCTCTCGATGTTCATAACGTTGCTGTCGTGGAGACTCGTCATGCCCAGCCTCGTCACTCTCGATGACAGGCCCAGGGGCTACTCCAGAACTAAGTAATGGTGCTAATACTGAATCACCCAGGAGAGCCGCCGAGTCAAAACTCTTAAAACCAACTCCAGCTTTAGCCTCCTCCTGTTGATCGTTCCTCTGCTGGTCTGAAGACGGAGGACTAGGCTGTGACACTTTAGCTGCCCGAGCTCGGGTGACAGCACACGCCATGGGTTGTGCCTGGCACCGCTCGACCCACTCTCGCTCTTCCCTACTCACGTCGGCCGGCCTCTCGGCAACGACTAAGGGTAGAACCTCAGAAGCGGGCATTGCAAAGTCGTTGCCGAGAAGAAGGTCGACGCCCTCCACTGGCAGTTTCTCCACAATCCCAACATCCAATTCACGTGCCACACCATCCACCTCCAACTCCAACCGCACCAGCGGGTATGACCGAGTTGCATTAATACCCTGCACCACCACCACCCGAGCCGCATTTATAGGGTAGCCAGTCAAGTTTTTCATCAAAGTCTGGGAAGCACCTGTATCACGCAAGACCTCTACTCCATGCTTGCGCCCCGCCCACATCACGCAACCCCGTCCTCTATGGTCGCAAAAAACATCCTGAGCAGGGTTCGAGCCTCCCAGGTGCTTCTGCATTGGCTGTGCCTCAGCCTCTGACGAACTGCCCCGGGCAAACTCAGAAGGCTTCAGAGACACACCAATGTTGCAGGCCAAAGACACAGCTGCTGTAGGTGGTTTGCTAGGACAGACTCTTGCAAAGTGCCCCTTTTTATGACATTGATAACACTCTAACTCCCCTTTGGGCTTCCCTTGGTACTGGGAAGGGCCCGGCCCCTTCTTAAATGGGACGGTGCTAGTCTTGTGGTCAGTCTTGGTATCATAACTCTTGTACTTGTTTGCATAAGATATATTACTAACTCGGGGGGGTGGGGCGTCACGCCCCTTGTTACCTGCCTCACTACGCTGGGCAGACCCGCACCCACGAATTAATGATAGCCGGAGGTCAGCCATCTCAGCTGCCTCCTGTAGAGTTTTTGGATTCTTTTCTTTAATAGTTAAAGTCATTTCTGCACCTGTACACTTATAAAACTGCTCGAGCAGAAACAGCTCCGTCAACTGTTCGGCCGTCTCAGCTTTCTCAGAACGTGTCCAGTTTGTAAGTGCATCTTTTAAGTCCCGGGCATGCTCAAGAAAGGTCGCCTCCCTAGTCTTTGTAACACCCCGAAACTTCAATCGATATGTTTCTGGTTGCAACTCGTATGCCCGTAGGACAGCTCTCTTCAATTCTGGGTAGTCAATGCAAGACTCTAAAGGCAGTGCATCATAAGCCTTCAGACCCTTACCCGTAAGTCTTGAGGAGACCAGAGCTGCCCACTTCTCTTCAGGCCAATTATGCTCCCTACACTTCTTCTCAAAACGATTAAAAAATTCTGTGACTTCAGTTTCACTAAATGCCGGCACCAATTTGACTAAGTGAGACAAGGACTGTTCTCTTACTTGGCCCTCACGGCCCATCCGAATCCCTGTCGACTCTGCACGAGTCTTATCTAAGTCTATCTGAGCACAATATTTCTCGGAGTCGTATCTAAGCTCAGCCTCGTGCCTCCTAGTCTCATTCTCCTGCTTCCTAGACTCAGCCTCAATCGCATACTTCCTAGACTCAGCCTCGATTGCATACCTCCTAGACTCAGCCTCCATCTCCTTCTCATGCCTCCTAGACTCATTCTCCATCTCCTGCTTCCTAGCCTCAATCTCAATTTTAGCAAGCTCGAGTTTAAATATCATCTCAGGAGACAGGCCGGAAGAGGGAGCTGCCACTACTGAAGGAGGGGGGGCAAGAACTGGGGAACCACCATACGCACCGCCCGAGGGCACTCCAATCTTCCAATGCTCATCCCTCTGTGGGAGAGTGCTAACCTCCGGCAACTGAGTGGACGGCACTGTGGGAGTCGAGTGAGAGGGGATCTGGGGAGGAACCCCCCCAAACGCCCTCTCCTCCGAAACCCCATGTCGCCCACGCAACACCCAGGAAATCAGCTCCCCCTTGGACATCGCTGCTACATTGGATCTGCCCAAAACCTGGGCTATCAGGCGCAAGCCATAAACATTCACCCCAGTCAGCCTCTCCTCCGTCACATGGTACTGCTTACTCACAAAAAGTCTAGCATCCTCCTCACTAGTTACTAACGGCACCTCCTCACTTAGCATCTCTCGCTCCTCGTCAGTACTAGGGCACGACATACTGAAGTTCACAAAAAATTCTCGAGACAAAAGTGTTAAACTCCCTTATGTAAGCACTAATTACTAAATTAACTAGAGTCTCTTAAATGCTCTCCTAATTGCCTTACAAAAAAAAATATTCTTCAATATGTACGCTAAAGTACGAACAAACAAATGTTGTACAATTCTGCAAAAAAAAATATACTGTTCACAAAATCCTAAGCAAGGTCGCCATTTGTTACGACCGGGCACTCGGGTACACTAGGGCTCTTACACAGGACTCGAGTATGGCTCGCTGCCACAACGGAAACACACGATCCCAACCCCAGAGTACTGCCAGCCGAACAAAAAACGCCACTACCCTCCAGAGTTCTATCTGCTATAACGGGGTATACAAGAACTCGGTACTAGCGTTTCACACAACAGACTAATAACAAGACGGGAGTTATCTAGTCTGGTCAACAATCAAACAAAGAAGAAAGTACTACAACACTAAAGAATAGTGTTGGCCGAAGCCGAAGTAATCCACCCTTGAACTAAGAACTTAAGAAGTCCTCCACCCTCTACTTCGGATCGGCACTATTACGTTACGTTAAACAATAGTCCTCGAGCATCAAGCAAGGAATCTTCTGATAAGTTAGATGCTTCTCGAATACTCATAAGAAGTAAGTATCGGATTTTGAACAGCAATTTAATGAATAACTCACTGGTAATTAAAGGCTTTAAATTGACATAAGAAGAATTATAAGAATAAGAATAAGCAATAGGATATGGCAAACATTAAGAAGAAGTACTCCGACAATGCACTGGCAATAGCCTACTAAGATTGTGCTCGTGGGCCACTAATCTCTGAAGTAGCTAAGCGTGCCACACATGAAATCAATAGTGCTTAAACAATAATATACATAAGGAGAAGCTTCAATACTATGCTGTATCTGCTGGTCGAGCAAAGTCTAGCTGGGATATCTAAGGTTAAGAGACAATGGCTGAGCAAGCGGCTCGTAGCCTAGCGAGGTCCTTAAGACTGTGCGGCCAAATTACGGTAATTGACGGGATGCTCTCTTGAGAGATCCAGATCACTAGTATCTGGTTCTCTCCTGGCGATCCTCTCAAAGTCAAGCAAATGAGATAACACAGTGTTGGGTGGCATAGGCAAAAGCCCTCACTCGCAACACAGTGCTAAACTCCCACGGTACACAGTCAGAAAGACCACCTAGGCGTTCCACGTCTCCGTTGCAATTGTACTGGTTCAACCGCAACCTAGTACTCATAGGAAATTACAACTCAGAAACCCTATCCCAGTCTAGCATTGCCTAAACCAGCAGAAAACAGGAACATGAATAATCGCACACAGGGAAATGCATATACGAGTGCAACAAACATCAATCAATCCTATTCTAGTTAACCCTTCCAAAAATAGGCTATCTAACAGGCACTTATCTCGTGAGAACTCAAGCGATAATACTTTGGCTGACTAAATCTGCACCAAAGGGGTCATGGAGGTTAAACAGGGACGAGAAGAGAAGAAGATAGGCTGTTCAGAGAGTAGAGAAAGTTCACATCAGTCGGAAGAATATGGATAGTTGCAAGGGATATGAGAAGTCGCTTTGCCTGATGAGTTCTGAGTAAAGCATGGCGAGACCTCCCTTTTTATACTCGGCCCTCTAGCGGCATATCTCAAACTACTTAAGGACCGCCCACTGGCAATCATGACGTCATATTCTCTCAAAGTCTGGGATCGACAAAACTTCCCACGCGCTGAAAGGGAGGAAGGGAGGAGGGAGGAGGGAATTAGGCCTATCTGCCCGCGTGGCGCACTCACTGGTCCCCGTTACGTAATATCTCTCTCTCTCTCCTCTCATCATTACATATAAGTCCCACACACAACACTTATAACTAATGATATAAAATAGAACTCGTTGACTCAGATGAAAACAAAATACAGATTTATAATACTTATAGTACAACGGCTCACATAAACTAAGTTAGGAAACTCTACACAGACTACAGCCAAAGTTCCTGCCCTGACGATCCTAGCGAGAGTGGGGCCTGACTGGGCGTTCTGTACAGCATGCTCATACTCGACATGCGTCACACAGTAGATTACTGTCAGGGCCAAAGGCCGTTTGCTCTTAAATTACAGGTTCGCTGTTGCTTGCCAAGAAAATCTCGAAAACTAAAATTCACAAAACCATGTTTTAATATTGACATAGGAATGAGGCGAAAGGTCTTATAATCGCCAAACTAATGGGGCGAACGTCTTAAAATCTATTTAAACTAATTGGGTTAAACAATATTTATCCCTGGCTAGCTTAAGGTAATATCTTCTTTCTGTCTAACCCAAATCATTTTTAATAGCTAGGAAGAATATGTTGTACTCAAAAGGACAAAGTCTGTGTTGCTTTTCTACGACCAGACGATAATATATTATGACGGTGGCCTCTTTGTTCGAGGAGATATACAAGGGTTCTGACGATCAAAAATGGCACGAGGAAATAGAGCAAGAGAGAATATTGCTCCCTATTATGGTGCTTGTGTGTGTGGTTTGTATTTGTGTGCTTTTGTATGTTTGTGTGGTAGTATGTGGGCTGTTATGTGCGTGTGTGCGCTGTTTTGTGTGTTGTCCGTGTGCTGTTGCTTGTTTTTTTTTTTTTTTTTTTTTTTTTTTTTTTTTTTTTTTCTATATTCCAACTACTCCCTCTCGGGCATAGGCTGAGAGCCTGTACATTTCACCGCTCAACACGGTGAAGCCCGTGAGGTCTTGTTCCAGTCTGGGGAGTGAGACATGTGAAGCATCCATCATGGCTCGAAGCAGCTCCATCTCTGAAGCGGCCGGTTGCTTCGCTCAAGTGCTTCACCGTCTCACCCTCCAGACTCAGACCCTCACTCTCAGAACGCCACCTATTGAGCAGTGAACTCACTAGGCATTGTCCCCCTGTAACATATTTTGAATATGGGAATATTCATACAGTGTTATTTAATCAGGGAACAATGAGGGTATTTTTTTGGAATTTCGGTGGGCTTTGTGGTAATGCACTGATACTAGGTACAGCACACATTCAATCCCAATAATATCTTCCCATTGACATATCGGGATTTGAACCCGGGTCCATTGGATTACCAATCCAGTGGCATGACCACTCCACCACACCTCCCCTGTTTGTCTGCTGTTGTATGTTTGTCTGCTGTTGTGTGTCTTTTTTGTGTGTTTGTGTATATGTGTGTTGTGTGTTTCTGCGTTTGTGTGTTTGTATGTGTGTTGTGTGTGTGTGTACTGTTGCATGTTTGTATATACTGTATAATGAGAGGATAATGTGTACAGTATGTCTTTAATAATGGATAACGTGGTTTATCCTGTAAGTCTTACATAAAACTTCCCTCGTCTCGTTAGTCGCCTCCTTCTATAGACCAGACACGTATATGAGGAGAGTTAGGCCTCCTTGTTTGGCAGTGTCATGGTGCTATGTTCGGTTTCCTCCTAGATAGATAGGTAGCTAAATTGGTAAGGATAGTTAAGATATGGTAGGCATACAGCATATAATTACAGAACATGTCAACAGACTATAGAGTCTTATGTTAAAATTAACTTTAAAAAAATAACAAAGAATAGAAACGCCATTTGAGGAGAACTTTATTGACAACGTTTCACAGAGACTTGAAGCTACATACCAAGCGTTGTTAATCAAGAGCTACTCCTCAAATCGTGTTTACTCAATCGCATCCTTACATACAATGTAAATATGGCCCTTGTGTAGCTATCATAGATTGATTAATTAATAATATTCCGAAGACATTTTAACACCATTGAATAGTACTATCATTAGATATGGAATATGTATCAAGTTATTAAGGCTGTGTTATATGGATCCCTTTTTCCCTCCTGCTTAGCCCCATTGGTTTTGAGATAATAAGATATTCACTCAACCAGTTTGGCCATTTTAAGACCTTAAGTTACATTTAGGTGTCTATGTTTTTCCTGGCGAGCAAAACCGAGCCTCCAATTAAAGACGGATGCCGGGGCATTTTCCTACTTTGGAGGTATTTTTGTAAGTTTGAAGGAGGTCTAGGGTGAAAACAAGTAAACATAGATAAATATATACTGCAAATAATTATCTTTATTCTGACTACTTATAAATTGGCCAGAAGAATATGCCACGTCTGAAGCTAATGTTGTCATTACTAAACAGAGACCCGTTACAACACAAGGTCCCTAGTCTCGTTAGCTCCCTCTTGTGTATAGTAGGACCACAGACGTTTATAGGGAGACTCGAACACGTGAAACTTTCATGCTTTAATGGTAACCTGAATACAAAAATTACGTCATCGTGCTGAAGTGGTAGGGGAAAATATTCTGGAAATGGGCAGAATTGTAGATATTATGCACATTTATTGAAGGGATTAAAGCTGTTTCAGGAGGAATTAGTAGTTGTAAATATATCAATAATGTCTAAAATGAAACTCAAATGCACAGCTACAGATGGGTGGATTATGAACATCAAACTGAATTTTAAAGTCTTGTTGAAATATACGGTGTGCTCTCTTATTGCATAACCATTTGTCTCTTTAACGCAATTTTGAGCCAATTAGGGATAGTTTAAAGCCTTTATTACCGTAAGGGGTATTTACAAACCTTTAGTTTAGTTACTTCAACCTCTGCAGTTGTCTTTGAGTTAGCTGTGGGCAGAAAACTAATTTTGGAGAGGTAGCCTAATTAAAAGAGCGAGAGAACTCTATTTCTTATTGCTAATCTGGCAACCTCTGCGTAATATGAGCCTGAAGGGGTTAATAGCCAGAATGAAGCTAAAATGAAAGCACCGGAACTAAAAGGGTTATATGTATAAAATGGTGTTCGCGTGTGGCCGTTATCGCCTGCCCAACTTGAGTGATGTAATATATTCTGACTACCTTCATGATTTACAGGATCGTGAGCGAGATTCGATATATATATTATACCAGACTCATGTTGGCACTTATTTCAGGGATGATATATATTGTAGTGTATAATCTATTCGATTCTTTGTGGCACAAGGGTATTAATCATCTTTACTGACATTGTCGATACTATAATTATGCAAGTTACTTAATGGCAAAGGCATATTGTGCACTTAACCCCTTCAGCACCAGGACACCTGTTTACTTTTTATTCTGGCTGAATATAGATAATGTTATGCTGCTTAAGAAGGACCTATGTAACTAAGAAGGTTTATAAAGATCATATTTACCTATTTGAGTCAAGGTAGACTTGCGTATAAAGACAATCGTCGAATTGTTACCAAAATAGGGTGAACATTACGTGATGGTGGTGAATGAATAATTCAGAAAATATTTGAACGTGCGAATGTACGATCGTGGACTGGAACTTCTAAACAATTTAGTGGTACAATAATTATGATATACTAGACCTCTTTTTTTTTATAACTGCTTAACCCCTTCAGTACCGTTGACGTCTTAATTTTTTTTTTTTTTTTTTTTTTTTTCCAGACGATCGTTGTTGTTTTTGGTATATTCATTTATACATTTGTATTTTTTAGTATCTTCTCTAAAAAAGTTTTTAGATCCCCCTTCGAGATAAATGTGTACATTTTTGGTAGAAAAATTTCCCGGCAGAAGGCCGGTTCCTCCAAAAACTACAAGCTCGCTATTGCTCGCCTGGACAAAGTCCACACCTAAATGGCACGAAAGGTCCTAATATCGTTTGGCGGAGGTATTCATTAACCCTTTAAGTGGTGCCGTATACTGTCCCTATAAACGAATGGGCGCAACCAGGAGCGCCGCCCCCCACCCGTATCTCCGGCCCACATTATTAGCCGTAACTCAGGCTGTGTGTGGGCCGGCCAGTGTTCAACAATGTATGTCTGCCTTCCCTCGGCCTCTTGCCTACTGATGCCTCCTCCAAGCCCTCGGAGACTTGTGGGGGATATTGATTTGTTTATTTATTTATTTGTTTATTTTGTATTTGATTATATATTTCTTTGTGTATTTCTTTTTGATTTTGTGTTTGTTTATATATTTATTTGTTTCATATTATTTTAGTTTCCTCCCTAGACCTCAATCAAACTTACAGAAAAAAATCCCCAAGATCCCTCTGAGATAGATACAGTAGGTACATATTTCGGTAGAATAATGTCTCGGCCGGAGGCCGATAACTCTCTAATTACAGGCTCCATATCGTTCGCCAGGACAAAATTGATAACCAAATGGCACAAAAGATCTTAATATTCACAAACAAATGGGGCATGGGCGAAAAGTCCTAAAATTGACAAACTAATGGCCGAACGTCCTAAAATCTCAAAAACTGTTGGGACTAAACATGAGGGACTAAGGGCTTCAAGGAAAACCAAATATCTCTCCTTAACCCATTTACTGCGGAAGGTAATGCAAGAGCTGAAGGCAGTAATCTTGAAATATACCAAACAAGTAAATGGGCCAGTTTACTATTAGAATTATTACCGTATATATCTAAACCTTTTAATACGAAAGGCCATAACAGTATCTTCAAATTATAAAGATATAAAGATATAAAGATATCACTGTATTTAAACTTTAGTATTTCCTGTATTCTTTAACTTCTATTTTATTGTTGTTCCCCAAGCTGCCTGGCCGAACAGCCCCAAGGAAGGCCAAGGCCATAACCGAGCGCCCCCACTTCTATTTTGTTGTATTAGATTATGCTTATGATGTTTTTTCACACACTCTGAATATGTAACCCTGAAAGCCACCCATCCTGAATCTACAACCCTACAAGCCCTACATCCTTCAAACCATACCCCTGAAACCCCCACACATCCTTCACACCCTAACTCTTACACACACTCTGAATCTGACCCTACAAGCCATACATCCTTCAAACCATACCCCTGAAAACCACACACATCCTTCACACCCTAACTCTTACACACACACTCTGAATCTGACCCTACAAGCCACTCCTCATGAATCTATAACCCTACAAATCATACATCCTCCAAACCGTAGCCTCCACACTCTAAATATATAACCTTACAAACCATACATCCTCAAATCTATACCCCTGAAAACCGTTCCTGAATATCTAACCTTACAAGCCAAACATCCTCCACACCGTAACCCTTCAACACACACTATCAGTAATCAATATATAGACCTATTATACAGCCGCGCTTCAGTCCGCCCACGATATAGGCCACACTTTGCATGTTATCATCAAACTTCCAACCGAGCCCCTGCAGTTAACCCGTTCAGTGCGGGTGACATACTTTTTCATTATATTCTGAAAGCTATTACACGGTTTAATTCGGCTTAGGAAGGATGTCTACTCGGTAAAAGATTACATACTATCTCAATTAATCCTTTTAGCTACCATATATCCTTCTTAAGGTATATAAAATCGTCTAAATGCCGCTGAAAGAAAACGACGTCGCCGGTACAAAAGGGGTTAAGCCGGTATTACTATCATATTTTATATGAAGGGGCAGCTTCGGGAATATACTTTCATAGATTTCGGCCACCAACAAATAATCTATCTTAACCTATCAATACCATCGCAAAATTATCTCAAAATGTCGCTAACATTAAATTTAGGAAAACAAAACTGCGGGGGAAAAAAATCGCAAAAAAAATGTTGCGGGAAAAAAATCCCTGGTATAAACTTGCCTTGTGCCTGAGCGTGACTGGAAAGCTGGGTGCGCATGCTATTACCTCGTTGTCTTAAGGTGAGAGGCTGTTTTTCTGGTCCTTCTTTTCTCTCATTTATAGCCTCACTAGTTTTGAGTTTTTAAGACGTTCGGCCAATTAGTTTGGCTATTTTAACACCTTTCGCTCCATTTCGTTGTCAATTTTAAGACCTATCGTGCCATTTAGGTGTCAATTTTTTCCTGGCGAGCGATAGCGAGCCTGTAATGTTAAGAGAAACCGACCTTCGGCCGAGACATTTTTCTATAGAAATATCTACAAATTTATCTTGGAGGGTCTTGTGTGGGTGTATTTTAAGCTTGATGGAGGTCGAGGGAGGAAACTAATAAAACAAAATACATAAATGAGCAGAACAAATCCGCCCATCCCACCTTAAGCCAAATGTTATAATAACCCACAAGAGCTCGGACCAGCTGGGGTTAACCTGGTGTCACATTAGTGTTTTGATTTATGATAATAGGATCCGTCAGGAATATTATGTGATTGCTTTCCTCTAATGTACGTGACTTTATGTAGAGGATCGCTTACTTCTATAGTCCGTTCAATCTAGGTTGGGCATAAATCGTAACCCCTAACCTCTCATAACTAAAACAAAGGAGAACTAGAATAATAGGGATAATATTTCTACCAAATAGGAAGACTTGGCTAGGGATTATATTTACAATTTGACAGATCATTATTTTGTGCTAGCCCTTTTTTGAGTTACGGAGTTTAGAGCTTACGATTTCTGCCCAACCTACAATGAACGGACTATTAGTCAAGTTTCACTTTAAAGTAAAAGCTTAAATCTTTCAATTATTTGAAAACATAAGATCATATTATAGGAAAACAATATCTCGATTGCAACGCTATAACTGAAATATTGAGAATGTACACACTCTACAAAACTGAGCATTATAATAAACCCTTTGCAGTAACTGGTTCTACATATTTTATCGTATCTCCAATATCAAGGAATTTCACACTTTTATGGTATCACGTAAAGAAGGCTGTAAAACTGCCTCTTATGAAATAGCATTAAATTTGCATGCGGGGGTGTGCAAGTGACGTCAGAGGTCCACTTCACTAACTTTATGCACATCTTTCAACGGCAAAACATTATTATAAAATCAAATAAATTTAAATATAAAAAATAAACTAATATATATATATATATATATATATATATATATATATATATATATATAACTTTATATATATATATATTTTTTTTTTCTGTGATTGAGGGAGGCAAAAGGCAGAACTGCCTATAGCGAGTGCCTCCCCCATAGTTGAAAGAGTGACAGGGCCAATATCAAGGGACGTTCGAGCCAAAATGCCTGGACAGACGGAGTTTGAAGCAATTTAAGTCATAGGAAGAGGGAAAGACTGATTCTGGGAGAGAGTTCAAGAGCTCAGCTGTTGAGTAGAAGAAAGTTTGAGAGTAACGTTTCACAACAATTAAGAGATATATATATATATATATATATATATATATATATATATATATATATATATGGATAGATATATATAGATATAGATATAGATATATATATATAGATATATATAGATATAGATATAGATATATATATATATATATATATATATATAGATATATATATAGATATATATATAGATATATATATAGATATATATATATATAGATATATATATATATATATATATAGATATATATGGCGAGAGAGGGAGTTGATCACTATACTGTATATAGATCGTTCCTTCTCGAGCCAGAATAATGGGTATGGCAAATATGTTATGCTATGTGAAGGCCCATACTAATATAATCATAAGATATACCTTCTACCTTGTACAATGTTCCTTTGTTGTTTTTGTTTTTTATCCCGCGTATTACGTTCAAACTCTTTCGAAATCGAACGATTATCCATCAATGTATTAGTGTTCCTAGAATGTTTTGCTGAGTTAACAAGTTTCGTATTGTTTGAATGTCAAGTAGAGAGAGCAAGCACACACTTTAACACAAGACTTAAGGCGGGTGCCCAACCCCGAAAGGAGTTGAAATAGGGG